>OY796681.1:22317744-22342744 GCA_963680715.1 Tetragnatha montana
AATGTTTTTAAAAGTGAAAGCGCCCAACGTGGGGCTCGAACCCACGACCCTGAGATTAAGAGTCTCATGCTCTACCGACTGAGCTAGCCGGGCGACACCGGTGCTTTCAATTTAACCATGTCCTTCTTACCCTGTTTGTTAAAAATGTTTTTAAAAGTGAAAGCGCCCAACGTGGGGCTCGAACCCACGACCCTGAGATTAAGAGTCTCATGCTCTACCGACTGAGCTAGCCGGGCGATACCGGTGCTTTCAATTTAAACATGTCCTTCTTACCCTGTTTGTTAAGAATTTTTTTAAAAGTGAAAGCGCCCAACGTGGGGCTCGAACCCACGACCCTGAGATTAAGAGTCTCATGCTCTACCGACTGAGCTACCCGGGCGACACCGGTGCTTTTAATTTAACCATGTCCTTCTTACCCTGTTTGTTAAAAATCTTTTTAAAAGTGAAAGCACCCAACGTGGGGCTCGAACCCACGACCCTGAGATTAAGAGTCTCATGCTCTACCGACTGAGCTAGCCGGGCGACACCGGTGCTTTCAATTTAACCATGTACTTCTTACCCTTTTTGTTAAAAATGTTTTTAAAAGTGAAAGCGCCCAACGTGGGACTCTAACCCACGACCCTGAGATTAAGAGTCTCATGCTCTACCGACTGAGCTAGCCGGGCGACACAGGTGCTTTCAATTTAACAATGTCCTTCTTACCCTGTTTGTTAAAAATGTTTTTAAAAGTGAAAGCGCCCAACGTGGGGCTCGAACCCACGACCCTGAGATTAAGAGTCTCATGCTCTACCGACTGAGCTAGCCGGGCGACACCGGTGCTTTCAATTTAACCATGTGCTTCTTACCCTGTTTGTTAAATAAATTTTCAAATGTGAGAGCGCCCAACGTGGGGCTCCAACCCACGACCCTAAGATTAAGAGTCTCATGCTCTACAGACTGAGCTAGCCGGGCGACACCGGTGCTTTCAATTTAATCATGTCCTTCTTACCCTGTTTGTTAAAAATGTTTTTAAAAGTGAAAGCGCCCAACGTGGGGCTCGAACCCACGACCCTGAGATTAAGAGTCTCATGCTCTACCGACTGAGCTAGCCGGGCGATACCGGTGCTTTCAATTTAAACATGTCCTTCTTACCCTGTTTGTTAAAAAAATTTTCAAAAGTGAGAGCGCCCAACGTGGGGCTCGAACCCACGACCCTAAGATTAAGAGTCTCATGCTCTACAGACTGAGCTAGCCGGGCGACACCGGTGCTTTCAATTTAACCATGTCCTTCTTACCCTGTTTGTTAAAAATGTTTTTAAAAGTGAAAGCGCCCAACGTGGGGCTCGAACCCACGACCCTGAGATTAAGAGTCTCATGCTCTACCGACTGAGCTAGCCGGGCGACACCGGTGCTTTCAATTTAACCATGACCTTCTTACCCTGTTTGTTAAAAATGTTTTTAAAAGTGAAAGCGCCCAACGTGGGGCTCGAACCCACGACCCTGAGATTAAGAGTCTCATGCTCTACCGACTGAGCTAGCCGGGCGATACCGGTGCTTTCAATTTCAACATGTCCTTCTTACCCTGTTTGTTAAAAATGTTTTTAAAAGTGAAAGCGCCCAACGTGGGACTCTAACCCACGACCCTGAGATTAAGAGTCTCATGCTCTACCGACTGAGCTAGCCGGGCGACACAGGTGCTTTCAATTTAACCATGTCTTTCTTACCCTGTTTGTTAAAAATGTTTTTAAAAGTGAAAGCGCCCAACGTGGGGCTCGAACCCACGACCCTGAGATTAAGAGTCTCATGCTCTACCGACTGAGCTAGCCGGGCGACACCGGTGCTTTCAATTTAACCATGTGCTTCTTACCCTGTTTGTTAAAAAAATTTTCAAAAGTGAGAGCGCCCAACGTGGGGCTCGAACCCACGACCCTAAGATTAAGAGTCTCATGCTCTACAGACTGAGCTAGCCGGGCGACACCGGTGCTTTCAATTTAATCATGTCCTTCTTACCCTGTTTGTTAAAAATGTTTTTAAAAGTGAAAGCGCCCAACGTGGGGCTCGAACCCACGACCCTGAGATTAAGAGTCTCATGCTCTACCGACTGAGCTAGCCGGGCGATACCGGTGCTTTCAATTTAAACATGTCCTTCTTACCCTGTTTGTTAAAAAAATTTTCAAAAGTGAGAGCGCCCAACGTGGGGCTCGAACCCACGACCCTAAGATTAAGAGTCTCATGCTCTACAGACTGAGCTAGCCGGGCGACACCGGTGCTTTCAATTTAACCATGTCCTTCTTACCCTGTTTGTTAAAAATGTTTTTAAAAGTGAAAGCGCCCAACGTGGGGCTCGAACCCACGACCCTGAGATTAAGAGTCTCATGCTCTACCGACTGAGCTAGCCGGGCGACACCGGTGCTTTCAATTTAACCATGTCCTTCTTACCCTGTTTGTTAAAAATGTTTTTAAAAGTGAAAGCGCCCAACGTGGGGCTCGAACCCACGACCCTGAGATTAAGAGTCTCATGCTCTACCGACTGAGCTAGCCGGGCGATACCGGTGCTTTCAATTTCAACATGTCCTTCTTACCCTGTTTGTTAAAAATGTTTTTAAAAGTGAAAGCGCCCAACGTGGGGCTCGAACCCACGACCCTGAGATTAAGAGTCTCATGCTCTACCGACTGAGCTAGCCGGGCGACACCGGTGCTTTCAATTTAACCATGTCCTTCTTACCCTGTTTGTTAAAAATGTTTTTAAAAGTGAAAGCGCCCAACGTGGGGCTCGAACCCACGACCCTGAGATTAAGAGTCTCATGCTCTACCGACTGAGCTAGCCGGGCGACACCGGTTCTTTTAGTTTAACCATGTCCTTCTTACCCTGTTTGTTAAAAATCTTTTTAAAAGTGAAAGCGCCCAACGTGGGGCTCGAACCCACGACCCTGAGATTAAGAGTCTCATGCTCTACCGACTGAGCTATCCGGGCGACACCGGTGCTTTCAATTTAACCATGTGCTTCTTACCCTGTTTGTTAAAAAAATTTTCAAAAGTGAGAGCGCCCAACGTGGGGCTCGAACCCACGACCCTGAGATTAAGAGTCTCATGCTCTACCGACTGAGCTAGCCGGGCGACACCGGTGCTTTCAATTTAACCATGTCCTTCTTACCCTGTTTGTTAAAAATGTTTTTAAAAGTGAAAGCGCCCAACGTGGGGCTCGAACCCACGACCCTGAGATTAAGAGTCTCATGCTCTACCGACTGAGCTAGCCGGGCGACACCGGTGCTTTCAATTTAACCATGTGCTTCTTACCCTGTTTGTTGAAAAAATTTTCAAAAGTGAGAGCGCCCAACGTGGGGCTCGAACCCACGACCCTAAGATTAAGAGTCTCATGCTCTACAAACTGAGCTTGCCGGGCGACACCGGTGCTTTCAATTTAACCATGTCCTTCTTACCCTGTTTGTTAAAAATGTTTTTAAAAGTGAAAGCGCCCAACGTGGGGCTCGAACCCACGACCCTGAGATTAAGAGTCTCATGCTCTACCGACTGAGCTAGCCGGGCGATACCGGTGCTTTCAATTTAACCATGTCCTTCTTACCCTGTTTGTTAAAAATGTTTTTAAAAGTGAAAGCGCCCAACGTGGGGCTCGAACCCACGACCCTGAGATTAAGAGTCTCATGCTCTACCGACTGAGCTAGCCGGGCGACACCGGTGCTTTCAATTTAACCATGTGCTTCTTACCCTGTTTGTTAAAAAAATTTTCAAAAGTGAGAGCGCCCAACGTGGGGCTCGAACCCACGACCCTGAGATTAAGAGTCTCATGCTCTACCGACTGAGCTAGCCGGGCGACACCGGTGCTTTCAATTTAACCATGTCCTTCTTACCCTGTTTGTTAAAAATGTTTTTAAAAGTGAAAGCGCCCAACGTGGGGCTCGAACCCACGACCCTGAGATTAAGAGTCTCATGCTCTACCGACTGAGCTAGCCGGGCGACACCGGTGCTTTCAATTTAACCATGTGCTTCTTGCCCTGTTTGTTAAAAATGTTTTTAAAAGTGAAAGCGCCCAACGTGGGGCTCGAACCCACGACCCTGAGATTAAGAGTCTCATGCTCTACCGACTGAGCTAGCCGGGCGACACCGGTGCTTTCAATTTAACCATGTCCTTCTTACCCTGTTTGTTAAAAATGTTTTTAAAAGTGAAAGCGCCCAACGTGGGGCTCAAACCCACGACCCTGAGATTAAGAGTCTCATGCTCTACCGACTGAGCTAGCCGGGCGATACCGGTGCTTTCAATTTAAACATGTCCTTCTTACCCTGTTTGTTAAAAAAATTTTCAAAAGTGAGAGCGCCCAACGTGGGGCTCGAACCCACGACCCTAAGATTAAGAGTCTCATGCTCTACAGACTGAGCTAGCCGGGCGACACCGGTGCTTTCAATTTAACCATGTCCTTCTTACCCTGTTTGTTAAAAATGTTTTTAAAAGTGAAAGCGCCCAACGTGGGGCTCGAACCCACGACCCTGAGATTAAGAGTCTCATGCTCTACCGACTGGGCTAGCCGGGCGACACCGGTGCTTTCAATTTAACCATGTCCTTCTTACCCTGTTTGTTAAAAATGTTTTTAAAAGTGAAAGCGCCCAACGTGGGGCTCGAACCCACGACCCTGAGATTAAGAGTCTCATGCTCTACCGACTGAGCTAGCCGGGCGATACCGGTGCTTTCAATTTAACCATGACCTTCTTACCCTGTTTGTTAAAAATGTTTTTAAAAGTGAAAGCGCCCAACGTGGGGCTCGAACCCACGACCCTGAGATTAAGAGTCTCATGCTCTACCGACTGAGCTAGCCGGGCGATACCGGTGCTTTCAATTTCAACATGTCCTTCTTACCCTGTTTGTTAAAAATGTTTTTAAAAGTGAAAGCGCCCAACGTGGGACTCTAACCATAGCCTTCTAGAACGAGACAGGCCTGGCCACTTGCGCATCTCCGGAGCGATGAGTCATCCTAGCCGTCGATTGATTCTCAAGGTCTGAGCTGTGTGCGTACGCGGGAACTTGGAGCAAGCGCCTTTGTCTCTGCTTTGTCCCATGTTTCCCTTGCTCTTTTTGCATCCAGGCCTTTATAATGCCGGACCATTGCTGTGTCCCAGGATGCAAGGGTAATTATACAAAAGGTGCCAGCAATGTAAGTGTGTTTTCCTTCCCTAAAGATGCAGAAAGAAAGAAGTTATGGCTTCGGAAAATACCGAGAGCTCAATTCGCTCCTTCTGAGCATTCCGTGGTTTGCATCAAGCACTTTCGGAGCGACATGGTTATTCGGGAGGATTTTAATAATTAATGGTATTTAATAATTAATGGAGATATTAATAATTTAATTAAATGTTATGCTTATAACTTATTGGATCAGTTATTTGCGTTTCATGTTTTTACCTTTTAAAAGTTTATAAATAAGTACACTTTAATATTGACTGAAAATGGAAATCCTATTTATTCATTTCAAATATTAGATTATTCATATATAAAGGAAAAAGGAAATAAACCTCAAGATATATTATAGTACCAGAAAGAGAGAGAGCGGCTGATTTTGAATACTCACTTGATATTTAAATCCTACTTAAAGTTACAAGGCGGGGGTTAATATGGTTAATATTTATCTGTGTAAGGATTAAAAATATTAAGATAGGACATGATCTATTAGTTGTTAAAATAAAGACAGGATTTTTGTTATTATAAAACAGAAATATTTTATTTAAAACGTCGCCCGGTTCAGCTAGCTTCGAATCTCAACTAAACAGCAAATTTTCGAATGTTAATATTGGTTTGAATGACTCAAAAACGAATACAATCTAACCAAAAATGTTGATTTTATAATGCAAGTAGTAATTTAACTGAAATTATGCCGAATCTAATCTAATAAAGCTTGTGAAAGTCGATCGTACTCGGAACAAGGTTTTTTTAAAAATCCCATCTATCAAAATATTTCCCCGATAATGTAAACATTTTCACTCAGAATCATTAGTATTGGTTTCCTACATCACACACAGGTCTTTTTTTCTTTTTCCGATCATTTGTTTATGATTTATAGCGATTTTTCCCCTCCAAAATCGACGCGTCAATGGAAACTCAATGGTAGCGTTCGTCGGAAAGGATGACTCATCATTCTTCTGTCCCGGCCTTCTCGCTCTCGAAGGCTATGCTCTAACCCACGACCCTGAGATTAAGAGTCTCATGCTCTACCGACTGAGCTAGCCGGGCGACACAGGTGCTTTCAATTTAACCATGTCTTTCTTACCCTGTTTGTTAAAAATGTTTTTAAAAGTGAAAGCGCCCAACGTGGGGCTCGAACCCACGACCCTGAGATTAAGAGTCTCATGCTCTACCGACTGAGCTAGCCGGGCGACACCGGTGCTTTCAATTTAACCATGTGCTTCTTACCCTGTTTGTTAAAAAAATTTTCAAAAGTGAGAGCGCCCAACGTGGGGCTCGAACCCACGACCCTAAGATTAAGAGTCTCATGCTCTACAGACTGAGCTAGCCGGGCGACACCGGTGCTTTCAATTTAATCATGTCCTTCTTACCCTGTTTGTTAAAAATGTTTTTAAAAGTGAAAGCGCCCAACGTGGGGCTCGAACCCACGACCCTGAGATTAAGAGTCTCATGCTCTACCGACTGAGCTAGCCGGGCGATACCGGTGCTTTCAATTTAAACATGTCCTTCTTACCCTGTTTGTTAAAAAAATTTTCAAAAGTGAGAGCGCCCAACGTGGGGCTCGAACCCACGACCCTAAGATTAAGAGTCTCATGCTCTACAGACAGAGCTAGCCGGGCGACACCGGTGCTTTCAATTTAACCATGTCCTTCTTACCCTGTTTGTTAAAAATGTTTTTAAAAGTGAAAGCGCCCAACGTGGGGCTCGAACCCACGACCCTGAGATTAAGAGTCTCATGCTCTACCGACTGAGCTAGCCGGGCGACACCGGTGCTTTCAATTTAACCATGTCCTTCTTACCCTGTTTGTTAAAAATGTTTTTAAAAGTGAAAGCGCCCAACGTGGGGCTCGAACCCACGACCCTGAGATTAAGAGTCTCATGCTCTACCGACTGAGCTAGCCGGGCGATACCGGTGCTTTCAATTTCAACATGTCCTTCTTACCCTGTTTGTTAAAAATGTTTTTAAAAGTGAAAGCGCCCAACGTGGGGCTCGAACCCACGACCCTGAGATTAAGAGTCTCATGCTCTACCGACTGAGCTAGCCGGGCGACACCGGTGCTTTCAATTTAACCATGTCCTTCTTACCCTGTTTGTTAAAAATGTTTTTAAAAGTGAAAGCGCCCAACGTGGGGCTCGAACCCACGACCCTGAGATTAAGAGTCTCATGCTCTACCGACTGAGCTAGCCGGGCGACACCGGTTCTTTTAGTTTAACCATGTCCTTCTTACCCTGTTTGTTAAAAATCTTTTTAAAAGTGAAAGCGCCCAACGTGGGGCTCGAACCCACGACCCTGAGATTAAGAGTCTCATGCTCTACCGACTGAGCTATCCGGGCGACACCGGTGCTTTCAATTTAACCATGTGCTTCTTACCCTGTTTGTTAAAAAAATTTTCAAAAGTGAGAGCGCCCAACGTGGGGCTCGAACCCACGACCCTGAGATTAAGAGTCTCATGCTCTACCGACTGAGCTAGCCGGGCGACACCGGTGCTTTCAATTTAACCATGTCCTTCTTACCCTGTTTGTTAAAAATGTTTTTAAAAGTGAAAGCGCCCAACGTGGGGCTCGAACCCACGACCCTGAGATTAAGAGTCTCATGCTCTACCGACTGAGCTAGCCGGGCGACACCGGTGCTTTCAATTTAACCATGTGCTTCTTACCCTGTTTGTTGAAAAAATTTTCAAAAGTGAGAGCGCCCAACGTGGGGCTCGAACCCACGACCCTAAGATTAAGAGTCTCATGCTCTACAAACTGAGCTTGCCGGGCGACACCGGTGCTTTCAATTTAACCATGTCCTTCTTACCCTGTTTGTTAAAAATGTTTTTAAAAGTGAAAGCGCCCAACGTGGGGCTCGAACCCACGACCCTGAGATTAAGAGTCTCATGCTCTACCGACTGAGCTAGCCGGGCGATACCGGTGCTTTCAATTTAACCATGTCCTTCTTACCCTGTTTGTTAAAAATGTTTTTAAAAGTGAAAGCGCCCAACGTGGGGCTCGAACCCACGACCCTGAGATTAAGAGTCTCATGCTCTACCGACTGAGCTAGCCGGGCGACACCGGTGCTTTCAATTTAACCATGTGCTTCTTACCCTGTTTGTTAAAAAAATTTTCAAAAGTGAGAGCGCCCAACGTGGGGCTCGAACCCACGACCCTGAGATTAAGAGTCTCATGCTCTACCGACTGAGCTAGCCGGGCGACACCGGTGCTTTCAATTTAACCATGTCCTTCTTACCCTGTTTGTTAAAAATGTTTTTAAAAGTGAAAGCGCCCAACGTGGGGCTCGAACCCACGACCCTGAGATTAAGAGTCTCATGCTCTACCGACTGAGCTAGCCGGGCGACACCGGTGCTTTCAATTTAACCATGTGCTTCTTGCCCTGTTTGTTAAAAATGTTTTTAAAAGTGAAAGCGCCCAACGTGGGGCTCGAACCCACGACCCTGAGATTAAGAGTCTCATGCTCTACCGACTGAGCTAGCCGGGCGACACCGGTGCTTTCAATTTAACCATGTCCTTCTTACCCTGTTTGTTAAAAATGTTTTTAAAAGTGAAAGCGCCCAACGTGGGGCTCAAACCCACGACCCTGAGATTAAGAGTCTCATGCTCTACCGACTGAGCTAGCCGGGCGATACCGGTGCTTTCAATTTAAACATGTCCTTCTTACCCTGTTTGTTAAAAAAATTTTCAAAAGTGAGAGCGCCCAACGTGGGGCTCGAACCCACGACCCTAAGATTAAGAGTCTCATGCTCTACAGACTGAGCTAGCCGGGCGACACCGGTGCTTTCAATTTAACCATGTCCTTCTTACCCTGTTTGTTAAAAATGTTTTTAAAAGTGAAAGCGCCCAACGTGGGGCTCGAACCCACGACCCTGAGATTAAGAGTCTCATGCTCTACCGACTGGGCTAGCCGGGCGACACCGGTGCTTTCAATTTAACCATGTCCTTCTTACCCTGTTTGTTAAAAATGTTTTTAAAAGTGAAAGCGCCCAACGTGGGGCTCGAACCCACGACCCTGAGATTAAGAGTCTCATGCTCTACCGACTGAGCTAGCCGGGCGATACCGGTGCTTTCAATTTAACCATGTCCTTCTTACCCTGTTTGTTAAAAATGTTTTTAAAAGTGAAAGCGCCCAACGTGGGGCTCGAACCCACGACCCTGAGATTAAGAGTCTCATGCTCTACCGACTGAGCTAGCCGGGCGACACCGGTGCTTTCAATTTAACCATGTGCTTCTTACCCTGTTTGTTAAAAAAATTTTCAAAAGTGAGAGCGCCCAACGTGGGGCTCGAACCCACGACCCTGAGATTAAGAGTCTCATGCTCTACCGACTGAGCTAGCCGGGCGACACCGGTGCTTTCAATTTAACCATGTCCTTCTTACCCTGTTTGTTAAAAATGTTTTTAAAAGTGAAAGCGCCCAACGTGGGGCTCGAACCCACGACCCTGAGATTAAGAGTCTCATGCTCTACCGACTGAGCTAGCCGGGCGACACCGGTGCTTTCAATTTAACCATGTGCTTCTTGCCCTGTTTGTTAAAAAAATTTTCAAAAGTGAGCGCGCCCAACGTGGGGCTCGATCCCACGACCCTAAGATTAAGAGTCTCATGCTCTACAGACTGAGCTAGCCGGGCGACACCGGTGCTTTCAATTTAACCATGTCCTTCTTACCCTGTTTGTTAAAAATGTTTTTAAAAGTGAAAGCGCCCAACGTGGGGCTCGAACATACGACCCTGAGATTAAGAGTCTCATGCTCTACCGACTGAGCTAGCCGGGCGACACCGGTGCTTTCAATTTAACCATGTCCTTCTTACCCTGTTTGTTAAAAATGTTTTTAAAAGTGAAAGCGCCCAACGTGGGGCTCGAACCCACGACCCTGAGATTAAGAGTCTCATGCTCTACCGACTGAGCTAGCCGGGCGACACCGGTGCTTTCAATTTAACCATGTCCTTCTTACCCTGTTTGTTAAAAATGTTTTTAAAAGTGAAAGCGCCCAACGTGGGGCTCGAACCCACGACCCTGAGATTAAGAGTCTCATGCTCTACCGACTGAGCTAGCCGGGCGACACCGGTGCTTTCAATTTAACCATGTCCTTCTTACCCTGTTTGTTAAAAATGTTTTTAAAAGTGAAAGCGCCCAACGTGGGGCTCGAACCCACGACCCTGAGATTAAGAGTCTCATGCTCTACCGACTGAGCTAGCCGGGCGATACCGGTGCTTTCAATTTCAACATGTCCTTCTTACCCTGTTTGTTAAAAATGTTTTTAAAAGTGAAAGCGCCCAACGTGGGGCTCGAACCCACGACCCTGAGATTAAGAGTCTCATGCTCTACCGACTGAGCTAGCCGGGCGACACCGGTGCTTTCAATTTAACCATGTCCTTCTTACCCTGTTTGTTAAAAATGTTTTTAAAAGTGAAAGCGCCCAACGTGGGGCTCAAACCCACGACCCTGAGATTAAGAGTCTCATGCTCTACCGACTGAGCTAGCCGGGCGATACCGGTGCTTTCAATTTAAACATGTCCTTCTTACCCTGTTTGTTAAAAAAATTTTCAAAAGTGAGAGCGCCCAACGTGGGGCTCGAACCCACGACCCTAAGATTAAGAGTCTCATGCTCTACAGACTGAGCTAGCCGGGCGACACTGGTGCTTTCAATTAAACCATGTCCTTCTTACCCTGTTTGTTAAAAATGTTTTTAAAAGTGAAAGCGCCCAACGTGGGGCTCGAACCCACGACCCTGAGATTAAGAGTCTCATGCTCTACCGACTGAGCTAGCCGGGCGACACCGGTGCTTTCAATTTAACCATGTCCTTCTTACCCTGTTTGTTAAAAATGTTTTTAAAAGTGAAAGCGCCCAACGTGGGGCTCGAACCCACGACCCTGAGATTAAGAGTCTCATGCTCTACCGACTGAGCTAGACGGGCGATACCGGTGCTTTCAATTTCAACATGTCCTTCTTACCCTGTTTGTTAAAAATGTTTTTAAAAGTGAAAGCGCCCAACGTGGGGCTCGAACCCACGACCCTGAGATTAAGAGTCTCATGCTCTACCGACTGAGCTAGCCGGGCGACACCGGTGCTTTCAATTTAACCATGTCCTTCTTACCCTGTTTGTTAAAAATGTTTTTAAAAGTGAAAGCGCCCAACGTGGGGCTCGAATCCACGACCCTGAGATTAAGAGTCTCATGCTCTACCGACTGAGCTAGCCGGGCGACACCGGTGCTTTTAGTTTAACCATGTCCTTCTTACCCTGTTTGTTAAAAATGTTTTTAAAAGTGAAAGCGCCCAACGTGGGGCTCGAACCCACGACCCTGAGATTAAGAGTCTCATGCTCTACCGACTGAGCTAGCCGGGCGATACCGGTGCTTTCAATTTAAACATGTGCTTCTTACCCTGTTTGTTAAAAAAATTTTCAAAAGTGAGAGCGCCCAACGTGGGGCTCGAACCCACGACCCTAAGATTAAGAGTCTCATGCTCTACAGACTGAGCTAGCCGGGCGACACCGGTGCTTTCAATTTAACCATGTCCTTCTTACCCTGTTTGTTAAAAATGTTTTTAAAAGTGAAAGCGCCCAACGTGGGGCTCGAACCCACGACCCTGAGATTAAGAGTATCATGCTCTACCGACTGAGCCAGCCGGGCGACACCGGTGCTTTCAATTTAACCATGTCCTTCTTACCCTGTTTGTTAAAAATGTTTTTAAAAGTGAAAGCGCCTAACGTGGGGCTCGAACCCACGACCCTGAGATTAAGAGTCTTATGCTCTACCGACTGAGCTAGCCGGGCGACACCGGTGCTTTTAATTTAACCATGTCCTTCTTACCCTGTTTGTTAAAAATGTTTTTAAAAGTGAAAGCGCCCAACGTGGGGCTCGAACCCACGACCCTGAGATTAAGAGTCTCATGCTCTACCGACTGAGCTAGCCGGGCGATACCGGTGCTTTCAATTTAAACATATCCTTCTTACCCTGTTTGTTAAAAATCTTTTTAAAAGTGAAAGCGCCCAACGTGGGGCTCGAACCCACGACCCTGAGATTAAGAGTCTCATGCTCTACCGACTGAGCTAGCCGGGCGACACCGGTGCTTTTAATTTAACCATGTCCTTCTTACCCTGTTTGTTAAAAATCCTTTTAAAAGTGAAAGCGCCCAACGTGGGGCTCGAACCCACGACCCTGAGATTAAGAGTCTCATGCTCTACCGACTGAGCTAGCCGGGCGACACCGGTGCTTTCAATTTAACCATGTCCTTCTTACCCTGTTTGTTAAAAATGTTTTTAAAAGTGAAAGCGCCCAACGTGGGGCTCGAACCCACGACCCTGAGATTAAGAGTCTCATGCTCTACCGACTGAGCTAGCCGGGCGATACCGGTGCTTTCAATTTCAACATGTCCTTCTTACCCTGTTTGTTAAAAATGTTTTTAAAAGTGAAAGCGCCCAACGTGGGGCTCGAACCCACGACCCTGAGATTAAGAGTCTCATGCTCTACCGACTGAGCTAGCCGGCCGACACCGGTGCTTTCAATTTAACCATGTCCTTCTTACCCTGTTTGTTAAAAATGTTTTTAAAAGTGAAAGCGCCCAACGTGGGGCTCAAACCCACGACCCTGAGATTAAGAGTCTCATGCTCTACCGACTGAGCTAGCCGGGCGATACCGGTGCTTTCAATTTAAACATGTCCTTCTTACCCTGTTTGTTAAAAAAATTTTCAAAAGTGAGAGCGCCCAACGTGGGGCTCGAACCCACGACCCTAAGATTAAGAGTCTCATGCTCTACAGACTGAGCTAGCCGGGCGACACTGGTGCTTTCAATTTAACCATGTCCTTCTTACCCTGTTTGTTAAAAATGTTTTTAAAAGTGAAAGCGCCCAACGTGGGGCTCGAACCCACGACCCTGAGATTAAGAGTCTCATGCTCTACCGACTGAGCTAGCCGGGCGACACCGGTGCTTTCAATTTAACCATGTCCTTCTTACCCTGTTTGTTAAAAATGTTTTTAAAAGTGAAAGCGCCCAACGTGGGGCTCGAACCCACGACCCTGAGATTAAGAGTCTCATGCTCTACCGACTGAGCTAGACGGGCGATACCGGTGCTTTCAATTTCAACATGTCCTTCTTACCCTGTTTGTTAAAAATGTTTTTAAAAGTGAAAGCGCCCAACGTGGGGCTCGAACCCACGACCCTGAGATTAAGAGTCTCATGCTCTACCGACTGAGCTAGCCGGGCGACACCGGTGCTTTCAATTTAACCATGTCCTTCTTACCCTGTTTGTTAAAAATATTTTTAAAAGTGAAAGCGCCCAACGTGGGGCTCGAACCCACGACCCTGAGATTAAGAGTCTCATGCTCTACCGACTGAGCTAGCCGGGCGACACCGGTGCTTTTAGTTTAACCATGTCCTTCTTACCCTGTTTGTTAAAAATGTTTTTAAAAGTGAAAGCGCCCAACGTGGGGCTCGAACCCACGACCCTGAGATTAAGAGTCTCATGCTCTACCGACTGAGCTAGCCGGGCGATACCGGTGCTTTCAATTTAAACATGTGCTTCTTACCCTGTTTGTTAAAAAAATTTTCAAAAGTGAGAGCGCCCAACGTGGGGCTCGAACCCACGACCCTAAGATTAAGAGTCTCATGCTCTACAGACTGAGCTAGCCGGGCGACACCGGTGCTTTCAATTTAACCATGTCCTTCTTACCCTGTTTGTTAAAAATGTTTTTAAAAGTGAAAGCGCCCAACGTGGGGCTCGAACCCACGACCCTGAGATTAAGAGTCTCATGCTCTACCGACTGAGCCAGCCGGGCGACACCGGTGCTTTCAATTTAACCATGTCCTTCTTACCCTGTTTGTTAAAAATGTTTTTAAAAGTGAAAGCGCCCAACGTGGGGCTCGAACCCACGACCCTGAGATTAAGAGTCTTATGCTCTACCGACTGAGCTAGCCGGGCGACACCGGTGCTTTTAATTTAACCATGTCCTTCTTACCCTGTTTGTTAAAAATGTTTTTAAAAGTGAAAGCGCCCAACGTGGGGCTCGAACCCACGACCCTGAGATTAAGAGTCTCATGCTCTACCGACTGAGCTAGCCGGGCGATACCGGTGCTTTCAATTTAAACATATCCTTCTTACCCTGTTTGTTAAAAATCTTTTTAAAAGTGAAAGCGCCCAACGTGGGGCTCGAACCCACGACCCTGAGATTAAGAGTCTCATGCTCTACCGACTGAGCTAGCCGGGCGACACCGGTGCTTTTAATTTAACCATGTCCTTCTTACCCTGTTTGATAAAAATCCTTTTAAAAGTGAAAGCGCCCAACGTGGGGCTCGAACCCACGACCCTGAGATTAAGAGTCTCATGCTCTACCGACTGAGCTAGCCGGGCGACACCGGTGCTTTCAATTTAACCATGTACTTCTTACCCTGTTTGTTAAAAATGTTTTTAAAAGTGAAAGCGCCCAACGTGGGGCTCTAACCCACGACCCTGAGATTAAGAGTCTCATGCTCTACCGACTGAGCCAGCCGGGCGACACCGGTGCTTTCAATTTAACCATGTCCTTCTTACCCTGTTTGTTAAAAATGTTTTTAAAAGTGAAAGCGCCCAACGTGGGGCTCGAACCCACGACCCTGAGATTAAGAGTCTCATGCTCTACCGACTGAGCTAGCCGGGCGACACCGGTGTTTTCAATTTAACCATGTGCTTCTTACCCTGTTTGTTAAAAAAATTTTCAAAAGTGAGAGCGCCCAACGTGGGGCTCGAACCCACGACCCTGAGATTAAGAGTCTCATGCTCTACCGACTGAGCTAGCCGGGCGACACCGGTGCTTTCAATTTAACCGTGTGCTTCTTACCCTGTTTGTTAAAAAAATTTTCAAAAGTGAAAGCGCCCAACGTGGGGCTCGAACCCACGACCCTGAGATTAAGAGTCTCATGCTTTACCGACTGAGCTAGCCGGGCGACACCGGTGCTTTTAATTTAACCATGTCCTTCTTACCCTGTTTGTTAAAAATGTTTTTAAAAGTGAAAGCGCCCAACGTGGGGCTCGAACCCACGACCCTGAGATTAAGAGTCTCATGCTCTACCGACTGAGCTAGCCGGGCGATACCGGTGCTTTCAATTTAAACATATCCTTCTTACCCTGTTTGTTAAAAATGTTTTTAAAAGTGAAAGCGCCCAACGTGGGGCTCGAACCCACGACCCTGAGATTAAGAGTCTCATGCTCTACCGACTGAGCTAGCCGGGCGACACCGGTGCTTTTAATTTAACCATGTCCTTCTTACCCTGTTTGTTAAAAATCTTTTTAAAAGTGAAAGCGCCTAACGTGGGGCTCGAACCCACGACCCTGAGATTAAGAGTCTTATGCTCTACCGACTGAGCTAGCCGGGCGACACCGGTGCTTTTAATTTAACCATGTCCTTCTTACCCTGTTTGTTAAAAATGTTTTTAAAAGTGAAAGTGCCCAACGTGGGGCTCGAACCCACGACCCTGAGATTAAGAGTCTCATGCTCTACCGACTGAGCTAGCCGGGCGATACCGGTGCTTTCAATTTAAACATATCCTTCTTACCCTGTTTGTTAAAAATCTTTTTAAAAGTGAAAGCGCCCAACGTGGGGCTCGAACCCACGACCCTGAGATTAAGAGTCTCATGCTCTACCGACTGAGCTAGCCGGGCGACACCGGTGCTTTTAATTTAACCATGTCCTTCTTACCCTGTTTGTTAAAAATCCTTTTAAAAGTGAAAGCGCCCAACGTGGGGCTCGAACCCACGACCCTGAGATTAAGAGTCTCATGCTCTACCGACTGAGCTAGCCGGGCGACACCGGTGCTTTCAATTTAACCATGTCCTTCTTACCCTGTTTGTTAAAAATGTTTTTAAAAGTGAAAGCGCCCAACGTGGGGCTCGAACCCACGACCCTGAGATTAAGAGTCTCATGCTCTACCGACTGAGCTAGCCGGGCGATACCGGTGCTTTCAATTTCAACATGTCCTTCTTACCCTGTTTGTTAAAAATGTTTTTAAAAGTGAAAGCGCCCAACGTGGGGCTCGAACCCACGACCCTGAGATTAAGAGTCTCATGCTCTACCGACTGAGCTAGCCGGCCGACACCGGTGCTTTCAATTTAACCATGTCCTTCTTACCCTGTTTGTTAAAAATGTTTTTAAAAGTGAAAGCGCCCAACGTGGGGCTCAAACCCACGACCCTGAGATTAAGAGTCTCATGCTCTACCGACTGAGCTAGCCGGGCGATACCGGTGCTTTCAATTTAAACATGTCCTTCTTACCCTGTTTGTTAAAAAAATTTTCAAAAGTGAGAGCGCCCAACGTGGGGCTCGAACCCACGACCCTAAGATTAAGAGTCTCATGCTCTACAGACTGAGCTAGCCGGGCGACACTGGTGCTTTCAATTTAACCATGTCCTTCTTACCCTGTTTGTTAAAAATGTTTTTAAAAGTGAAAGCGCCCAACGTGGGGCTCGAACCCACGACCCTGAGATTAAGAGTCTCATGCTCTACCGACTGAGCTAGCCGGGCGACACCGGTGCTTTCAATTTAACCATGTCCTTCTTACCCTGTTTGTTAAAAATGTTTTTAAAAGTGAAAGCGCCCAACGTGGGGCTCGAACCCACGACCCTGAGATTAAGAGTCTCATGCTCTACCGACTGAGCTAGACGGGCGATACCGGTGCTTTCAATTTCAACATGTCCTTCTTACCCTGTTTGTTAAAAATGTTTTTAAAAGTGAAAGCGCCCAACGTGGGGCTCGAACCCACGACCCTGAGATTAAGAGTCTCATGCTCTACCGACTGAGCTAGCCGGGCGACACCGGTGCTTTCAATTTAACCATGTCCTTCTTACCCTGTTTGTTAAAAATATTTTTAAAAGTGAAAGCGCCCAACGTGGGGCTCGAACCCACGACCCTGAGATTAAGAGTCTCATGCTCTACCGACTGAGCTAGCCGGGCGACACCGGTGCTTTTAGTTTAACCATGTCCTTCTTACCCTGTTTGTTAAAAATGTTTTTAAAAGTGAAAGCGCCCAACGTGGGGCTCGAACCCACGACCCTGAGATTAAGAGTCTCATGCTCTACCGACTGAGCTAGCCGGGCGATACCGGTGCTTTCAATTTAAACATGTGCTTCTTACCCTGTTTGTTAAAAAAATTTTCAAAAGTGAGAGCGCCCAACGTGGGGCTCGAACCCACGACCCTAAGATTAAGAGTCTCATGCTCTACAGACTGAGCTAGCCGGGCGACACCGGTGCTTTCAATTTAACCATGTCCTTCTTACCCTGTTTGTTAAAAATGTTTTTAAAAGTGAAAGCGCCCAACGTGGGGCTCGAACCCACGACCCTGAGATTAAGAGTCTCATGCTCTACCGACTGAGCCAGCCGGGCGACACCGGTGCTTTCAATTTAACCATGTCCTTCTTACCCTGTTTGTTAAAAATGTTTTTAAAAGTGAAAGCGCCCAACGTGGGGCTCGAACCCACGACCCTGAGATTAAGAGTCTTATGCTCTACCGACTGAGCTAGCCGGGCGACACCGGTGCTTTTAATTTAACCATGTCCTTCTTACCCTGTTTGTTAAAAATGTTTTTAAAAGTGAAAGCGCCCAACGTGGGGCTCGAACCCACGACCCTGAGATTAAGAGTCTCATGCTCTACCGACTGAGCTAGCCGGGCGATACCGGTGCTTTCAATTTAAACATATCCTTCTTACCCTGTTTGTTAAAAATCTTTTTAAAAGTGAAAGCGCCCAACGTGGGGCTCGAACCCACGACCCTGAGATTAAGAGTCTCATGCTCTACCGACTGAGCTAGCCGGGCGACACCGGTGCTTTTAATTTAACCATGTCCTTCTTACCCTGTTTGATAAAAATCCTTTTAAAAGTGAAAGCGCCCAACGTGGGGCTCGAACCCACGACCCTGAGATTAAGAGTCTCATGCTCTACCGACTGAGCTAGCCGGGCGACACCGGTGCTTTCAATTTAACCATGTACTTCTTACCCTGTTTGTTAAAAATGTTTTTAAAAGTGAAAGCGCCCAACGTGGGGCTCTAACCCACGACCCTGAGATTAAGAGTCTCATGCTCTACCGACTGAGCCAGCCGGGCGACACCGGTGCTTTCAATTTAACCATGTCCTTCTTACCCTGTTTGTTAAAAATGTTTTTAAAAGTGAAAGCGCCCAACGTGGGGCTCGAACCCACGACCCTGAGATTAAGAGTCTCATGCTCTACCGACTGAGCTAGCCGGGCGACACCGGTGTTTTCAATTTAACCATGTGCTTCTTACCCTGTTTGTTAAAAAAATTTTCAAAAGTGAGAGCGCCCAACGTGGGGCTCGAACCCACGACCCTGAGATTAAGAGTCTCATGCTCTACCGACTGAGCTAGCCGGGCGACACCGGTGCTTTCAATTTAACCGTGTGCTTCTTACCCTGTTTGTTAAAAAAATTTTCAAAAGTGAAAGCGCCCAACGTGGGGCTCGAACCCACGACCCTGAGATTAAGAGTCTCATGCTTTACCGACTGAGCTAGCCGGGCGACACCGGTGCTTTTAATTTAACCATGTCCTTCTTACCCTGTTTGTTAAAAATGTTTTTAAAAGTGAAAGCGCCCAACGTGGGGCTCGAACCCACGACCCTGAGATTAAGAGTCTCATGCTCTACCGACTGAGCTAGCCGGGCGATACCGGTGCTTTCAATTTAAACATATCCTTCTTACCCTGTTTGTTAAAAATGTTTTTAAAAGTGAAAGCGCCCAACGTGGGGCTCGAACCCACGACCCTGAGATTAAGAGTCTCATGCTCTACCGACTGAGCTAGCCGGGCGACACCGGTGCTTTTAATTTAACCATGTCCTTCTTACCCTGTTTGTTAAAAATCTTTTTAAAAGTGAAAGCGCCCAACGTGGGGCTCGAACCCACGACCCTGAGATTAAGAGACTCATGCTCTACCGACTGAGCTAGCCGGGCGACACCGGTGCTTTTAATTTAACCATGTCCTTCTTACCCTGTGTGTTAAAAATCTTTTTAAAAGTGAAAGCGCCCAACGTGGGGCTCGAACCCACGACCCTGAGATTAAGAGTCTCATGCTCTACCGACTGAGCTAGCCGGGCGACACCGGTGCTTTCAATTTAACCATGTCCTTCTTACCCTGTTTGTTAAAAATCTTTTTAAAAGTGAAAGCGCCCAACGTGGGGCTCGAACCCACGACCCTGAGATTAAGAGACTCATGCTCTACCGACTGAGCTAGCCGGGCGACACCGGTGCTTTTAATTTAACCATGTCCTTCTTACCCTGTGTGTTAAAAATCTTTTTAAAAGTGAAAGCGCCCAACGTGGGGCTCGAACCCACGACCCTGAGATTAAGAGTCTCATGCTCTACCGACTGAGCTAGCCGGGCGACACCGGTGCTTTCAATTTAACCATGTACTTCTTACCCTGTTTGTTAAAAATGTTTTTAAAAGTGAAAGCGCCCAACGTGGGGCTCTAACCCACGACCCTGAGATTAAGAGTCTCATGCTCTACCGACTGAGCTAGCCGGGCGACACCGGTGCTTTCAATTTAACCATGTCCTTCTTACCCTGTTTGTTAAAAATGTTTTTAAAAGTGAAAGCGCCCAACTTGGGGCTCGAACCCACGACCCTGAGATTAAGAGTCTCATGCTCTACCGACTGAGCTAGCCGGGCGACACCGGTGCTTTCAATTTAACCATGTGCTTCTTACCCTGTTTGTTAAAAAAATTTTCAAAAGTGAGAGCGCCCAACGTGGGGCTCGAACCCACGACCCTGAGACAAAGAGTCTCATGCTCTACCGACTGAGCTAGCCGGGCGACACCGGTGCTTTTAATTTAACCATGTCCTTCTTACCCTGTTTGTTAAAAATGTTTTTAAAAGTGAAAGCGCCCAACGTGGGGCTCGAACCCACGACCCTGAGATTAAGAGTCTCATGCTCTATCGACTGAGCTAGCCGGGCGATACCGGTGCTTTCAATTTAAACATATCCTTCTTACCCTGTTTGTTAAAAATGTTTTTAAAAGTGAAAGCGCCCAACGTGGGGCTCGAACCCACGACCCTGAGATTAAGAGTCTCATGCTCTACCGACTGAGCTAGCCGGGCGACACCGGTGCTTTTAATTTAACCATGTCCTTCTTACCCTGTTTGTTAAAAATGTTTTTAAAAGTGAAAGCGCCCAACGTGGGGCTCGAACCCACGACCCTGAGATTAAGAGTCTCATGCTCTACCGACTGAGCTAGCCGGGCGACACCGGTGCTTTCAATTTAACCATGTACGTCTTACCCTGTTTGTTAAAAATGTTTTTAAAAGTGAAAGCGCCCAACGTGGGGCTCTAACCCACGACCCTGAGATTAAGAGTCTTATGCTCTACCGACTGAGCTAGCCGGGCGACACCGGTGCTTTCAATTTAACCATGTCCTTCTTACCCTGTTTGTTAAAAATGTTTTTAAAAGTGAAAGCGCCCAACGTGGGGCTCGAACCCACGACCCTGAGATTAAGAGTCTCATGCTCTACCGACTAAGCTAGCCGGGCGACACCGGTGCTTTCAATTTAACCATGTCCTTCTTACCCTGTTTGTTAAAAATGTTTTTAAAAGTGAAAGCGCCCAACGTGGGGCTCGAACCCACGACCCTGAGATTAAGAGTCTCATGCTCTACCGACTGAGCTAGCCGGGCCACAGAGTATAGAGCTTAACAGAGGGTCCATCTCCATAGACGCTAATGGCAACTTTTAAAGCATGGTTTTTCCCATAGAACGTGGCGCCCCTATGCGATAACGGTGGAACTAACCAGAGAACAGGACGACAGTGCAGGACGAACGTTATTGACTCTCTTCAATTCGCATGCAATCTCTCTCTCTGCAACCTCCTCTTTCTCTATTAACCCCGCCCACCTGGCCAGCTATCATCCCTCACCTGTCACTCAAATCGCTAGAAAGGGAAAAAGATTTCTTCTGTTTTCCCAGTTTTCAAACAGCTACGTGTGTCTTTTGAGCATGCGCTGGGGAAAGAGGAAATTTCTAACTTCGGATTTTGAATTGGAAATCGCCTTTTACAGCGATTGATCTGAATAATTTCTAGACTTAGAAATTGAATTACCTTTGTAATTTTACTTTCACCAATTGAAGTTTTTGTTATCTATTTCTATCGCGAGTTTATCTTTTTTCATTAAACTAAAACAATGAGTTGATTAACTGAGTGATTATGATTTAAGTTTGCATTTTTTAGCATTTTGCAAACAAAATGCTATTTTTTTTTTTTGGTTATTCAAAAGTAGTAAATTTATTAAACTTATTTCACATTAGATTATGCTATAGTATATTCAAAAACTGAACTGGATTGCAGGTGAGGTAGAATGAATATATGGTGATTTATAATATAAACAATTCTATTATCGGGACAGATTCCATAATCGAGGTTTTCGCCAAATTTGGCGAGATCGGATCTCGCCAAGCAAATACTAACACTACATCTAAATCCCTGGTTATCTCCCAAATTTGGCGACATTTGGCGAAAACCTCGATTACGGAATATTACCCCTATTATCCATAAATAAAACAACACCATAAATTATACCCAAATATAATTTTTCTTAGGTGAAAAGATTGGAAGAAACATAGAAAATAATTACTTCATATTAATTTCAACACAGTGAATACAAGTAGTAATAAAAAATAGTTTATTGAACAGATATTTACAGATATTACAAAAAACTAGACAAATTTTATGTAAAGCATTTCTGATATCTTAAGAACCAATTAGTTGAAGGGATGTATGCAAAAATATAAGACAAATTGAAATTAAATAAAATGACACAAGTGGGAAAAATCCCAGTTACAATATAACAGAATTTGACTAAGAAAAATGATTAGTAGTGATTTCTAAGTCATTGCAAATAAAGCATTTTTCCTTTTAAAAAATTAACAGGAAATTTCAATGATTTAGACATAGAAGTGCCTTGACTTCCTTCAGGGATTTTGCCAACCTATTCCACAATAGAATTTGAGATAGTAGATAATTTCTATATTTTTAAATGTTTTATCAGATTACTGTTTATTTTAGTATCTGACTTATGTAAAAGCTTTTGCTTTCACAGGCACACAATACTCAACCTAAGCTTAAAACCTCTTACATAAAAAACATAACTTTGAATAACAATAACTCAATAACAATTTTGACACTGCAGGGTAATATAATGCAATCATTCTTGATAGCTTTGAATTCAACCAATGCAGATTCAAAAGCCCCTGAAAATTGATGAATTTATCAGATTTTTTTCAAAATAAGTATTTTAAAGTGATTGCCTGCATTCCCAAACCATGCTTTGTTATAGTTTTTATTAAAACATATTTCAAAATTTCAACCATTACTTAGATTATACTACTTGAGAAAGGTAATTTAAACCTATTCAAATAATTAAAAACTGCAAAAAAGTTTATCATGGCTTCATTTAATATAGTTATCAATAAACTGAAGAATATACATACAATAAGGGAAAAGGATACAGACTTGATTTACAAGTCAACAGTAATTACCAGAGAAGCATAGTTCCAAATTAATTATAAAAACATGACTCAAAAAGCACAAATATAAGATTAAATAACATTTTCACAAATAAAGTAACTCATCAAAACTCAGTGATAAAGTAAATAATCAAAAGGTAAGAATAGCATTGAAACGTACTTGCAATTTATTAGCTATTGGAAAGTTACTTCATAAAAATAATAAACTGCATACTAATAAAAACTCAAGGAATGAATTCAGGAAACAAAGTAGTACTCGCAAACCATTTATAACATTAAATAACATATAATTGATCTTCAAATATATATGTATTACCAGACGATATTTAGTAAAAAAAATAAAGATTTCATTTACAGTTCTAAATAACTTTCGGATCATTGTAATGGAAATTCACCCATTTTGTTTACTTTTTTTCATTTGATAATTGGCAAATTTTTACTATAGTAATGTCTTAATCCTTTGCTTTTTTTATTTGATAAACAAATATTCTTAACATAATCTTGCTTTTTAAAACATTGATTTGAAAATTATTAAAAAGTCATTACCCACTTACAGTTTATCCTTTCCCAAACGAAAATCATCAAAACTGGAGGAAGTTGTTTACAATTCAACATAAACGTGTTCTAAAAGCAAAAGAAAGACATTTTTAGAAAAGAAGCATTTTTATAATTAATCATAGGATTTAAAGTTATTGAATAAAACAATGTTAAATGAGACTTACTTGGAGAATGATGCAAAATAATAATATCTGCTAGAGCAATCACTGATGAGACCGAGACACTACAAATCATCCATGTTTATTTATGGGGAAATTTTACTACCGGCAGGGAAAGTTTAGGGAAAAGTTCCTTGATCTGGGGAAAAATAACAGTGATTGCGAAATTCCCATAAAAAGTTCCATATCCAATCAGAATCACTCGTTCCGACTTGTTCCCTCCCACTTGATATCGATATGATATCGATTGACAACTGGGACCATCAGCGCCACTATGCGATAACGGTGGAACTATTGTCTCCGAAAGAGTAAAATCGCCGCTTGGACCCTCTGTTAGAATCTATACTCTGTGAGCCGGGCGATACCGGTGCTTTCAATTTAAACATGTCCTTCTTACCCTGTTTGTTAAAAAAATTTTTAAAAGTGAAAGCGCCCAACGTGGGGCTCGAACCCACGACCCTGAGGTTAAGAGTCTCATGCTCTACCGACTGAGCTAGCCGGGCGACACCGGTGCTATTAATTTAACCATGTCCTTCTTACCCTGTTTGTTAAAAATCTTTTTAAAAGTGAAAGCGCCCAACGTGGGGCTCGAACCCACGACCCTGAGATTAAGTCTCATGCTCTACCGACTGAGCTAGCCGGGCGACACCGGTGCTTTCAATTTAACCATGTACTTCTTACCCTGTTTGTTAAAAATGTTTTTAAAAGTGAAAGCGCCCAACGTGGGGCTCTAACCCACGACCCTGAGATTAAGAGTCTCATGCTCTACCGACTGAGCTAGCCGGGCGACACCGGTGCTTTCAATTTAACCATGTCCTTCTTACCCTGTTTGTTAAAAATGTTTTTAAAAGTGAAAGCGCCCAACGTGGGGCTCGAACCCACGACCCTGAGATTAAGAGTCTCATGCTCTACAGACTGAGCTAGCCGGGCGACACCGGTGCTTTCAATTTAACCATGTCCTTCTTACCCTGTTTGTTAAAAATGTTTTTAAAAGTGAAAGCGCCCAACGTGGGGCTCGAACCCACGACCCTGAGATTAAGAGTCTCATGCTCTACCGACTGAGCTAGCCGGGCGACACCGGTGCTTTCAATTTAACCATGTCCTTCTTACCCTGTTTGTTAAAAATGTTTTTAAAAGTGAAAGCGCCCAACATGGGGCTCGAACCCACGACCCTGAGATTAAGAGTCTCATGCTCTACCGACTGAGCTAGCCGGGCGATACCGGGGCTTTCAATTTAAACATGTCCTTCTTACCCTGTTTGTTAAAAATCTTTTTAAAAGTGAAAGCGCCCAACGTGGGGCTCGAACCCACGACCCTGAGATTAAGAGTCTCATGCTCTACCGACTGAGCTAGCCGGGCGACACCGGTGCTTTCAATTTAACCATGTACTTCTTACCCTGTTTGTTAAAAATGTTTTTAAAAGTGAAAGCGCCCAACGTGGGGCTCTAACCCACGACCCAGAGATTAAGAGTCTCATGCTCTACCGACTGAGCTAGCCGGGCGATACCGGTGCTTTCAATTTAAACATGTCCTTCTTACCCTGTTTGTTAAAAATTTTTTTAAAAGTGAAAGCGCCCGACGTGGGGCTCGAACCCATGACCCTGAGGTTAAGAGTCTCATGCTCTACCTACTGAGCTA
>OY796681.1:22352744-22365244 GCA_963680715.1 Tetragnatha montana
GAGCTAGCCGGGCGACACCGATGCTTTTAATTTAACCATGTCCTTCTTACCCTGTTTGTTAAAAATGTTTTTAAAAGTGAAAGCGCCCAACGTGGGGCTCGAACCCACGACCCTGAGATTAAGAGTCTCATGCTCTACCGACTGAGCTAGCCGGGCGATACCGGTGCTTTCAATTTAAACATATCCTTCTTACCCTGTTTGTTAAAAATGTTTTTAAAAGTGAAAGCGCCCAACGTGGGGCTCGAACCCACGACCCTGAGATTAAGAGTCTCATGCTCTACCGACTGAGCTAGCCGGGCGACACCGGTGCTTTTAATTTAACCATGTCCTTCTTACCCTGTTTGTTAAAAATGTTTTTAAAAGTGAAAGCGCCCAACGTGGGGCTCGAACCCTAAACCCTGAGATTAAGAGTCTCATGCTCTACCGACTGAGCTAGCCGGGCGATACCGGTGCTTTCAATTTAAACATGTCCTTCTTACCCTGTTTGTTAAAAATGTTTTTAAAAGTGAAAGCGCCCAACGTGGGGCTCGAACCCACGACCCTGAGATTAAGAGTCTCATGCTCTACCGACTGAGCTAGCCGGGCGACACCGGTGCTTTCAATTTAACCATGTCCTTCTTACCCTGTTTGTTAAAAATGTTTTTAAAAGTGAAAGCGCCCAACGTGGGGCTCGAACCCACGACCCTGAGATTAAGAGTCTCATGCTCTACCGACTGAGCTAGCCGGGCGACACCGGTGCTTTCAATTTAACCATGTGCTTCTTACCCTGTTTGATAAAAAAATTTTCAAAAGTGAGAGCGCCCGACGTGGGGCTCGAACCCACGACCCTGAGATTAAGAGTCTCATGCTCTACCGACTGAGCTAGCCGGGCGACACCGGTGCTTTTAATTTAACCATGTCCTTCTTACCCTGTTTGTTAAAAATGTTTTTAAAAGTGAAAGCGCCCAACGTGGGGCTCGAACCCACGACCCTGAGATTAAGAGTCTCATGCTCTACCGACTGAGCTAGCCGGGCGATACCGGTGCTTTCAATTTAAACATATCCTTCTTACCCTGTTTGTTAAAAATGTTTTTAAAAGTGAAAGCGCCCAACCTTGGGCTCGAACCCACGACCCTGAGATTAAGAGTCTCATGCTCTACCGACTGAGCTAGCCGGGCGACACCGGTGCTTTTAATTTAACCATGTCCTTCTTACCCGTTTTGTTAAAAATCTTTTTAAAAGTGAAAGCGCCCAACGTGGGGCTCGAACCCACGACACTGAGATTAAGAGTCTCATGCTCTACCGACTGAGCTAGCCGGGCGACACCGGTGCTTTCAATTTAACCATGTACGTCTTACCCTGTTTGTTAAAAATGTTTTTAAAAGTGAAAGCGCCCAACGTGGGGCTCTAACCCACGACCCTGAGATTAAGAGTCTCGTGCTCTACCGACTGAGCTAGCCGGGCGACACCGGTGCTTTCAATTTAACCATGTACGTCTTACCCTGTTTGTTAAAAATGTTTTTAAAAATGAAAGCGCCCAACGTGGGGCTCGAACCCACGACCCTGAGATTAAGAGTCTCATGCTCTACCGACTGAGCTAGCCGGGCGACACCGGTGTTTTCAATTTAACCATGTGCTTCTTACCCTGTTTGTTAAAAAAATTTTCAAAAGTGAAAGCGCCAAACGTGGGGCTCGAACCCACGACCCTGAGACTAAGAGTCTCATGCTCTACCGACTGAGCTAGCCGGGCGATACCGGTGCTTTCAATTTAAACATATCCTTCTTACCCTGTTTGTTAAAAATGTTTTTAAAAGTGAAAGCGCCCAACGTGGGGCTCGAACCCACGACCCTGAGATTAAGAGTCTCATGCTCTACCGACTGAGCTAGCCGGGCGACACCGGTGCTTTTAATTTAACCATGTCCTTCTTACCCTGTTTGTTAAAAATCTTTTTAAAAGTGAAAGCGCCCAACGTGGGGCTCGAACCCACGACCCTGAGATTAAGAGTCTCATGCTCTACCGACTGAGCTAGCCGGGCGACACCGGTGCTTTCAATTTAACCATGTACGTCTTACCCTGTTTGTTAAAAATGTTTTTAAAAGTGAAAGCGCCCAACGTGGGGCTCTAACCCACGACCCTGAGATTAAGAGTCTCATGCTCTACCGACTGAGCTAGCCGGGCGACACCGGTGCTTTCAATTTAACCATGTACGTCTTACCCTGTTTGTTAAAAATGTTTTTAAAAATGAAAGCGCCCAACGTGGGGCTCGAACCCACGACCCTGAGATTAAGAGTCTCATGCTTTACCGACTGAGCTAGCCGGGCGACACCGGTGTTTTCAATTTAACCATGTGCTTCTTACCCTGTTTGTTAAAAAAATTTTCAAAAGTGAAAGCGCCCAACGTGGGGCTCGAACCCACGACCCTGAGATTAAGAGTCTCATGCTCTACCGACTGAGCTAGCCGGGCGACAGCGGTGCTTTCAATTTAACCATGTGCTTCTTACCCTGTTTGTTAAAAAAAATTTCAAAAGTGAAAGCGCCCAACGTGGGGCTCGAACCCACGACCCTGAGATTAAGAGTCTCATGCTCTACCGACTGAGCTAGCCGGGCGACACCGGTGCTTTTAATTTAACCATGTCCTTCTTACCCTGTTTGTTAAAAATGTTTTTAAAAGTGAAAGCGCCCAACGTGGGGCTCGAACCCACGACCCTGAGATTAAGAGTCTCATGCTCTACCGACTGAGCTAGCTGGGCGATACCGGTGCTTTCAATTTAAACATATCCTTCTTACCCTGTTTGTTAAAAATGTTTTTAAAAGTGAAAGCGCCCAACGTGGGGCTCGAACCCACGACCCTGAGATTAAGAGTCTCATGCTCTACCGACTGAGCTAGCCGGGCGACACCGGTGCTTTTAATTTAACCATGTCCTTCTTACCCTGTTTGTTAAAAATCTTTTTTAAAGTGAAAGCGCCCAACGTGGGGCTCGAACCCACGACCCTGAGATTAAGAGTCTCATGCTCTACCGACTGAGCTAGCCGGGCGACACCGGTGCTTTTAATTTAACCATGTCCTTCTTACCCTGTTTGTTAAAAATGTTTTTAAAAGTGAAAGCGCCCAACGTGGGGCTCTAACCCACGACCCTGAGATTAAGAGTCTCATGCTCTACCGACTGAGCTAGCCGGGCGACACCGGTGCTTTCAATTTAACCATGTCCTTCTTACCCTGTTTGTTAAAAATGTTTTTAAAAGTGAGAGCGCCCAACGTGGGGCTCGAACCCACGACCCTGAGACTAAGAGTCTCATGCTCTACCGACTGAGCTAGCCGGGCGACACCGGTGCTTTTAATTTAACCATGTCCTTCTTACCCTGTTTGTTAAAAATGTTTTTAAAAGTGAAAGCGCCCAACGTGGGGCTCGAACCCACGACCCTGAGATTAAGAGTCTCATGCTCTACCGACTGAGCTAGCCGGGCGATACCGGTGCTTTCAATTTAAACATATCCTTCTTACCCTGTTTGTTAAAAATCTTTTTAAAAGTGAAAGCGCCCAACGTGGGGCTCGAACCCACGACCCTGAGATTAAGAGTCTCATGCTCTACCGACTGAGCTAGCCGGGCGACACCGGTGCTTTCAATTTAACCATGTACGTCTTACCCTGTTTGTTAAAAATGTTTTTAAAAGTGAAAGCGCCCAACGTGGGGCTCTAACCCACGACCCTGAGATTAAGAGTCTCATGCTCTACCGACTGAGCTAGCCGGGCGACACCGGTGCTTTCAATTTAACCATGTCCTTCTTACCCTGTTTGTTAAAAATGTTTTTAAAAGTGAAAGCGCCCAACGTGGGGCTCGAACCCACGACCCTGAGATTAAGAGTCTCATGCTCTACCGACTAAGCTAGCCGGGCGACACCGGTGCTTTCAATTTAACCATGTCCTTCTTACCCTGTTTGTTAAAAATGTTTTTAAAAGTGAAAGCGCCCAACGTGGGGCTCGAACCCACGACCCTGAGATTAAGAGTCTCATGCTCTACCGACTGAGCTAGCCGGGCGATACCGGTGCTTTCAATTTAAACATGTCCTTCTTAC
Source organism: Tetragnatha montana (assembly GCA_963680715.1). NCBI lineage: Eukaryota > Metazoa > Arthropoda > Arachnida > Araneae > Tetragnathidae > Tetragnatha > Tetragnatha montana. The sequence goes on from OY796681.1 coordinate 22,356,799, forward strand.
CCTGTTTGTTAAAAATTTTTTTAAAAGTGAAAGCGCCCAACGTGGGGCTCGAACCCACGACCCTGAGATTAAGAGTCTCATGCTCTACCGACTGAGCTAGCCGGGCGACACCGGTGCTTTCAATTTAACCATGTCCTTCTTACCCTGTTTGTTAAAAATGTTTTTAAAAGTGAAAGCGCCCAACGTGGGGCTCGAACCCACGACCCTGAGATTAAGAGTCTCATGCTCTACCGACTGAGCTAGCCGGGCGACACCGGTGCTTTCAATTTAACCATGTGCTTCTTACCCTGTTTGATAAAAAAATTTTCAAAAGTGAGAGCGCCCGACGTGGGTCTCGAACCCACGACCCTGAGATTAAGAGTCTCATGCTCTACCGACTGAGCTAGCCGGGCGACACCGGTGCTTTTAATTTAACCATGTCCTTCTTACCCTGTTTGTTAAAAATGTTTTTAAAAGTGAAAGCGCCCAACGTGGGGCTCGAACCCACGACCCTGAGATTAAGAGTCTCATGCTCTACCGACTGAGCTAGCCGGGCGACACCGGTGCTTTCAATTTAACCATGTACGTCTTACCCTGTTTGTTAAAAATGTTTTTAAAAGTGAAAGCGCCCAACGTGGGGCTCGAACCCACGACCCTGAGATTAAGAGTCTCATGCTCTACCGACTGAGCTAGCCGGGCGACACGTGTGCTTTCAATTTAACCATGTCCTTCTTAACCTGTTTGTTAAAAAAAATTTCAAAAGTGAGAGCGCCCAACGTGGGACTCGAACCCACGACCCTGAGATTAAGAGTCTCATGCTCTACCGACTGAGCTAGCCGGGCGACACCGGTGCTTTCAATTTAACCATGTCCTTCTTACCCTGTTTGTTATTATTATTATTATTTAAAAGTATACACACAACAGGTCAGCGACCCAATTACAGTGTGGAGAGAGATAAGAGAAAAAAAAAAAAGGAACACACAATACAAAGTATTAAAAATAATTAACAATTTAAAAGAACAGAACATTCCTTCTTAAAAATGACAAGAGACATATTAAAAATATCCAAGTTAAAACCAATACAATTGTAGATTTTATAAAATTTAAATAGACAGAAATTATCAATATAATTACGTTTAGTAAGAGTATTTTTAAATAAACAGTGATTCCTTAGAACTCTATTGGGCACAGAAAAATGTATGCTGCTAAGTATTTCATTACAATCGATCAGATTATTACAAACTTTGTAGAAAAATAAAATACATGATAATTCTCGTCTAGACTGTAAACAAGGAATATCAAAAATATTGCGCAAATGCGAAGAAGACAAATCCAGAGAACTAATATGAAAAGACCTGTAGAATAAGTGACGTGTAAATTTCGTTTGGACCTGTTCAATAATTTTAATTTTATTGTTATAGTAAGGATCCCAGATAGGACTGCAGTATTCTAAATTAGATCGAACAAGACTGAAATACAAAGATTTTAAAGCAATTTGATTGGAAAAGTCTGTAGTCTTGCGTCTAAGGAAACCAATAATTTTATATGCTTTTGAAACAATATTGTCAATATGTAGAGAAAAATCAAGGGAAGTATTGAATGTAACACCTAAATCCTTTATTACCACACTGCGCAATAAACTGCTATTATTGATCAAGTAAAGATAGTTTAATGGCTGAGACCTACGTGAGTAACTAACTACACTGCATTTAGAAATATTTAGGAAAAGCCTATTTTCAGTGCACCAACTATACAAATGATTGAGATCCCTTTGCAAAAGTTCAGCATCATCTACAGTCTGAATCCTTTTAAATAGTTTTAAATCATCAGCAAACAATAGATAGTCACTAAATTTCAATTTTTCAGAAAGATCATTTATAAATAGAATGAAAAGAAGGGGACCTAAATTCGATCCCTGGGGAACACCGGAACTATTAGTGAATACATTAGAGACAGCACTATTGAAGAAAATATAGAGCAACCGGTCACTTAAATAAGAGGCAAACCAATCTATTAAGTTGGTATTAAAGCCAATATTTTGAAATTTTCTTAGAAGGATGCCAAAGTCAATTGTGTCAAATGCCTTAGAAAAATCGGTATAGATAACATCCACCTGCTCCCCACTTTCAAATGCAGAAATGATATTATTTGTCAAACAATATAAATTAGAAAGTGTCGATCTTTTTGGCATAAACCCATGTTGAGCAGGCGTAATTAGATCCTTAACTTGAAAAAAAAGTTTTTTGTACATAATGATTTCGAAAACCTTCGAAAATGGACTCAAAATTGCAATGGGTCGATAGTTCGTGCAATCCTCAGGATCACCTTTTTTAAATACAGGAATAACTTTCGTCCTTTTCCACATTTCAGGAAAGGTGTTAGTTCTCAATGACAGATTGAATAAAATAAGAAGAGGGTACATCAAATATTCAGCGCATCCTTTAACAATAAATGACGGTACATTATCAACTCCAATTGTTGAGGATGATTTTAGTTTTTTTATAGCTTCTGAAACCTCCTCATGAGTAACACACTCGATCCCAACCATATTACACAAGTAGTCAGAGTTGCTAGATCCCCCTACGTAGCTAGTGCTAGATTGTTAAAAATGTTTTTAAAAGTGAAAGCGCCGAACGTGGGGCTCGAACCCACGACCCTGAGATTAAGAGTCTCATGCTCTACCGACTGAGCTAGCCGGGCGACACCGGTGCTTTCAATTTAACCATGTCCTTCTTACCCTGTTTGTTAAAAATGTTTTTAAAAGTGAAAGCGCCCAACGTGGGGCTCGAACCCACGACCCTGAGATTAAGAGTCTCATGCTCTACCGACTGAGCTAACCGGGCGATACCGGTGCTTTCAATTTAAACATGTCTTTCTTACCCTGTTTGTTAAAAATTTTTTTAAAAGTGAAAGCGCCCAACGTGGGGCTCGAACCCACGACCCTGAGATTAAGAGTCTCATGCTCAACCGACTGAGCTAGCCGGGCGACACCGGTGCTTTTAATTTAACCATGTCCTTCTTACCCTGTTTGTTAAAAATCTTTTTAAAAGTGAAAGCGCCAAACCTGGGGCTCGAACCCACGACCCTGAGATTAAGAGTCTCACGCTCTACCGACTGAGCTAGCCGGGCGACACCGGTGCTTTCAATTTAACCATGTCCTTCTTACCCTGTTTGTTAAAAATGTTTTTAAAAGTGAAAGCGCCCAACGTGGGGCTCGAACCCACGACCCTGAGATTAAGAGTCTCATGCTCTACCGACTGAGCTAGCCGGGCGACACCGGTGCTTTCAATTTAACCATGTGCTTCTTACCCTGTTTGTTAAAAAAATTTTCAAAAGTGAGAGCGCCCAACGTGGGGCTCGAACCCACGACCCTGAGATTAAGAGTCTCATGCTCTACCGACTGAGCTAGCCGGGCGACACCGTTGCTTTCAATTTAACCATGTCCTTCTTACCCTGTTTGTTAAAAATGTTTTTAAAAGTGAAAGCGCCCAACTTGGGGCTCGAACCCACGACCCTGAGATTAAGAGTCTCATGCTCTACCGACTGAGCTAGCCGGGCGACAACGGTGCTTTCAATTTAACCATGTCCTTCTTACCCTGTTTGTTAAAAATGTTTTTAAAAGTGAAAGCGCCCAACGTGGGGCTCGAACCCACGACCCTGAGATTAAGAGTCTCATGCTCTACCGACTGAGCTAGCCGGGCGATACCGGTGCTTTCAATTTAAACATGTCCTTCTTACCCTGTTTGTTAAAAATGTTTTTAAAAGTGAAAGCGCCCAACGTGGGGCTCGAACCCACGACCCTGAGATTAAGAGTCTCATGCTCTACCGACTGAGCTAGCCGGGCGACACCGGTGCTTTCAATTTAACCATGTCCTTCTTACCCTGTTTGTTAAAAATGTTTTTAAAAGTGAAAGCGCCCAACGTGGGGCTCGAACCCACGACCCTGAGATTAAGAGTCTCATGCTCTACCGACTGAGCTAGCCGGGCGATACCGGTGCTTTCAATTTAAACATGTCCTTCTTACCCTGTTTGTTAAAAATTTTTTTAAAAGTGAAAGCGCCCAACGTGGGGCTCGAACCCACGACCCTGAGATTAAGAGTCTCATGCTCTACCGACTGAGCTAGCCGGGCGTCACCGGTGCTTTTAATTTAACCATGTCCTTCTTACCCTGTTTGTTAAAAATCTTTTTAAAAGTGAAAGCGCCCAACGTGGGGCTCGAACCCACGACCCTGAGATTAAGAGTCTCATGCTCTACCGACTGAGCTAGCCGGGCGACACCGGTGCTTTCAATTTAACCATGTGCTTCTTACCCTGTTTGTTAAAAAAATTTTCAAAAGTGAGAGCGCCCAACGTGGGGCTCGAACCCACGACCCTGAGATTAAGAGTCTCATGCTCTACCGACTGAGCTAGCCGGGCAACACCGGTGCTTTTAATTTAACCATGTCCTTCTTACCCTGTTTGTTAAAAATGTTTTTAAAAGTGAAAGCGCCCAACGTGGGGCTCGAACCCACGACCCTGAGATTAAGAGTCTCATGCTCTACCGACTGAGCTAGCCGGGCGATACCGGTGCTTTCAATTTAAACATATCCTTCTTACCCTGTTTGTTAAAAATGTTTTTAAAAGTGAAAGCGCCCAACGTGGGGCTCGAACCCACGACCCTGAGATTAAGAGTCTCATGCTCTACCGACTGAGCTAGCCGGGCGACACCGGTGCTTTTAATTTAACCATGTCCTTCTTACCCTGTTTGTTAAAAATCTTTTTAAAAGTGAAAGCGCCCAACGTGGGGCTCTAACATACGACCCTGAGATTAAGAGTCTCATGCTCTACCGACTGAGCTAGCCGGGCGACACCGGTGCTTTCAATTTAACCATGTCGTTCTTACCCTGTTTGTTAAAAATGTTTTTAAAAGTGAAAGCGCCCAACGTGGGGCTCGAACCCACGACCCTGAGATTAAGAGTCTCATGCTCTACCGACTGAGCTAGCCGGGCGATACCGGTGCTTTCAATTTAACCATGTCCTTCTTACCCTGTTTGTTAAAAATGTTTTTAAAAGTGAAAGCGCCCAACGTGGGGCTCGAACCCACGACCCTGAGATTAAGAGTCTCATGCTCTACCGACTGAGCTAGCCGGGCGATACCGGTGCTTTCAATTTAAACATGTCCTTCTCACCCTGTTTGTTAAAAATTTTTTTAAAAGTGAAAGCGCCCAACGTGGGGCTCGAACCCACGACCCTGAGATTAAGAGTCTCATGCTCTACCGACTGAGCTAGCCGGGCGACACCGGTGCTTTCAATTTAACCATGTCCTTCTTACCCTGTTTGTTAAAAATGTTTTTAAAAGTGAAAGCGCCCAACGTGGGGCTCGAACCCACGACCCTGAGATTAAGAGTCTCATGCTCTACCGACTGAGCTAACCGGGCGATACCGGTGCTTTCAATTTAAACATGTCTTTCATACCCTGTTTGTTAAAAATTTTTTTAAAAATGAAAGCGCCCAACGTGGGGCTCGAACCCACGACCCTGAGATTAAGAGTCTCATGCTCAACCGACTGAGCTAGCCGGGCGACACCGGTGCTTTTAATTTAACCATGTCCTTCTTACCCTGTTTGTTAAAAATCTTTTTAAAAGTGAAAGCGCCAAACCTGGGGCTCGAACCCACGACCCTGAGATTAAGAGTCTCACGCTCTACCGACTGAGCTAGCCGGGCGACACCGGTGCTTTCAATTTAACCATGTCCTTCTTACCCTGTTTGTTAAAAATGTTTTTAAAAGTGAAAGCGCCCAACGTGGGGCTCGAACCCACGACCCTGAGATTAAGAGTCTCATGCTCTACCGACTGAGCTAGCCGGGCGACACCGGTGCCTTCAATTTAACCATGTGCTTCTTACCCTGTTTGTTAAAAAAATTTTCAAAAGTGAGAGCGCCCAACGTGGGGCTCGAACCCACGACCCTGAGATTAAGAGTCTCATGCTCTACCGACTGAGCTAGCCGGGCGACACCGGTGCTTTCAATTTAACCATGTCCTTCTTACCCTGTTTGTTAAAAATGTTTTTAAAAGTGAAAGCGCCCAACGTGGGGCTCGAACCCACGACCCTGAGATTAAGAGTCTCATGCTCTACCGACTGAGCTAGCCGGGCGACAACGGTGCTTTCAATTTAACCATGTCCTTCTTACCCTGTTTGTTAAAAATGTTTTTAAAAGTGAAAGCGCCCAACGTGGGGCTCGAACCCACGACCCTGAGATTAAGAGTCTCATGCTCTACCGACTGAGCTAGCCGGGCGATACCGGTGCTTTCAATTTAAACATGTCCTTCTTACCCTGTTTGTTAAAAATGTTTTTAAAAGTGAAAGCGCCCAACGTGGGGCTCGAACCCACGACCCTGAGATTAAGAGTCTCATGCTCTACCGACTGAGCTAGCCGGGCGACACCGGTGCTTTCAATTTAACCATGTCCTTCTTACCCTGTTTGTTAAAAATGTTTTTAAAAGTGAAAGCGCCCAACGTGGGGCTCGAACCCACGACCCTGAGATTAAGAGTCTCATGCTCTACCGACTGAGCTAGCCGGGCGATACCGGTGCTTTCAATTTAAACATGTCCTTCTTACCCTGTTTGTTAAAAATTTTTTTAAAAGTGAAAGCGCCCAACGTGGGGCTCGAACCCACGACCCTGAGATTAAGAGTCTCATGCTCTACCGACTGAGCTAGCCGGGCGTCACCGGTGCTTTTAATTTAACCATGTCCTTCTTACCCTGTTTGTTAAAAATCTTTTTAAAAGTGAAAGCGCCCAACGTGGGGCTCGAACCCACGACCCTGAGATTAAGAGTCTCATGCTCTACCGACTGAGCTAGCCGGGCGACACCGGTGCTTTCAATTTAACCATGTGCTTCTTACCCTGTTTGTTAAAAAAATTTTCAAAAGTGAGAGCGCCCAACGTGGGGCTCGAACCCACGACCCTGAGATTAAGAGTCTCATGCTCTACCGACTGAGCTAACCGGGCGACACCGGTGCTTTTATTTTAACCATGTCCTTCTTACCCTGTTTGTTAAAAATGTTTTTAAAAGTGAAAGCGCCCAACGTGGGGCTCGAACCCACGACCCTGAGATTAAGAGTCTCATGCTCTACCGACTGAGCTAGCCGGGCGATACCGGTGCTTTCAATTTAAACATATCCTTCTTACCCTGTTTGTTAAAAATGTTTTTAAAAGTGAAAGCGCCCAACGTGGGGCTCGAACCCACGACCCTGAGATTAAGAGTCTCATGCTCTACCGACTGAGCTAGCCGGGCGACACCGGTGCTTTTAATTTAACCATGTCCTTCTTACCCTGTTTGTTAATAATCTTTTTAAAAGTGAAAGCGCCCAACGTGGGGCTCTAACATACGACCCTGAGATTAAGAGTCTCATGCTCTACCGACTGAGCTAGCCGGGCGACACCGGTGCTTTCAATTTAACCATGTCGTTCTTACCCTGTTTGTTAAAAATGTTTTTAAAAGTGAAAGCGCCCAACGTGGGGCTCGAACCCACGACCCTGAGATTAAGAGTCTCATGCTCTACCGACTGAGCTAGCCGGGCGACACCGGTGCTTTCAATTTAACCATGTCCTTCTTACCCTGTTTGTTAAAAATGTTTTTAAAAGTGAAAGCGCCCAACGTGGGGCTCGAACCCACGACCCTGAGATTAAGAGTCTCATGCTCTACCGACTGAGCTAGCCGGGCGATACCGGTGCTTTCAATTTAAACATGTCCTTCTCACCCTGTTTGTTAAAAATTTTTTAAAAGTGAAAGCGCCCAACGTGGGGCTCGAACCCACGACCCTGAGATTAAGAGTCTCATGCTCTACCGACTGAGCTAGCCGGGCGACACCGGTGCTTTTAATTTAACCATGTCCTTCTAACCCTGTTTGTTAAAAATCTTTTTAAAAGTGAAAGCGCCCAACGTGGGGCTCGAACCCACGACCCTGAGATTAAGAGTCTCATGCTCTACCGACTGAGCTAGCCGGGCGACACCGGTGCTTTCAATTTAACCATGTACTTCTTACCCTGTTTGTTAAAAATGCTTTTAAAAGTGAAAGCGCCCAACGTAGGGCTCTAACCCACGATCCTGAGATTAAGAGTCTCATGCTCTACCGACTGAGCTAGCCGGGCGACACCGGTGCTTTCAATTTAACCATGTCCTTCTTACCCTGTTTGTTAAAAATGTTTTTAAAAGTGAAAGCGCCCAACGTGGGGCTCGAACCCACGACCCTGAGATTAAGAGTCTCATGCTCTACCGACTGAGCTAGCCGGGCGACACCGGTGCTTTCAATTTAACCATGTGCTTCTTACCCTGTTTGTTAAAAAAAATTTCAAAAGTGAGAGCGCCCAACGTGGGGCTCGAACCCACGACCCTGAGATTAAGAGTCTCATGCTCTACCGACTGAGCTAGCCGGGCGACACCGGTGCTTTTAATTTAACCATGTCCTTCTTACCCTGTTTGTTA
>OY796681.1:22370244-22372744 GCA_963680715.1 Tetragnatha montana
TGTTAAAAATGTTTTTAAAAGTGAAAGCGCTCAACGTGGGGCTCGAACCCACGACCCTGAGATAAAGAGTCTCATGCTCTACCGACTGAGCTAGCCGGGCGACACCGGTGCTTTTAATTTAACCATGTCCTTCTTACCCTGTTTGTTAAAAATCTTTTTAAAAGTGAAAGCGCCCAACGTGGGGCTCGAACCCACGACCCTGAGATTAAGAGTCTCATGCTCTACCGACTGAGCTAGCCGGGCGACACCGGTGCTTTCTATTTAACCATGTACGTCTTACCCTGTTTGTTAAAAATGTTTTTAAAAGTGTAAGCGCCCAACGTGGGGCTCGAACCCACGACCCTGAGATTAAGAGTCTCATGCTCTACCGACTGAGCTAGCCGGGCGACACCGGTGCTTTTAATTTAACCATGTCCTTCTTACCCTGTTTGTTAAAAATCTTTTTAAAAGTGGAAGCGCCCAACGTGGGGCTCGAACCCACGACCCTGAGATTAAGAGTCTCATGCTCTACCGACTGAGGTAGCCGGGCGACACCGGTGCTTTCAATTTAACCATGTGCTTCTTACCCTGTTTGTTAAAAATGTTTTTTAAAGTGAAAGTGCCCAACGTGGGGCTCGAACCCACGACCCTGAGATTAAGAGTCTCATGCTCTACCGACTGAGCTAGCCGGGCGACACCGGTGCTTTCAATTTAACCATGTGCTTCTTACCCTGTTTGTTAAAAAAATTTTCAAAAGTGAGAGCGCCCAACGTGGGGCTCGAACCCACGACCCTGAGATTAAGAGTCTCATGCTCTACCGACTGAGGTAGCCGGGCAACACCGGTGCTTTCAATTTAACCATGTCCTTCTTACCCTGTTTGTTAAAAACGTTTTTAAAAGTGAAAGCGCCCAACGTGGGGCTCGAACCCACGACCCTGAGATTAAGAGTCTCATGCTCTACCGACTGAGCTAGCCGGGCGATACCGGTGCTTTCAATTTAAACATGTCTTTCTTACCCTGTTTGTTAAAAATTTTTTTAAAAGTGTAAGCGCCCAACGCGGGGCTCGAACCCACGACCCTGAGATTAAGAGTCTCATGCTCTACCGACTGAGGTAGCCGGGCGACACCGGTGCTTTCAATTTAACCATGTACTTCTTACCCTGTTTGTTAAAAATGTTTTTAAAAGTGAAAGCGCCCAACGTGGGGCTCGAACCCACGACCCTGAGATTAAGAGTCTCATGCTCTACCGACTGAGCTAGCCGGGCGACACCGGTGCTTTCAATTTAACCATGTCCTGATTACCCTGTTTGTTAAAAATGTTTTTAAAAGTGAAAGCGCCCAACGTGGGGCTCGAACCCACGACCCTGAGATTAAGAGTCTCATGCTCTACCGACTGAGCTAGCCGGGCGACACCGGTGCTTTCAATTTAAACATGTCCTTCTTACCCTGTTTGTTAAAAAAAATTTCAAAAGTGAGAGCGCCCAACGTGGGGCTCGAACCCACGACCCTGAGATTAAGAGTCTCATGCTCTACCGACTGAGCTAGCCGGGCGACACCGGTGCTTTTAATTTAACCATGTCCTTCTTACCCTGTTTGTTAAATATCTTTTTAAAAGTGGAAGCGCCCAACGTGGGGCTCGAACCCACGACCCTGAGATTAAGAGTCTCATGCTCTACCGACTGAGCTAGCCGGGCGACACCGGTGCTTTCAATTTAACCATGTCCTTCTTACCCTGTTTGTTAAAAATGTTTTTAAAAGTGAAAGCGCCCAACGTGGGGCTCGAACCCACGACCCTGAGATTAAGAGTCTCATGCTCTTCCGACTGAGCTAGCCGGGCGACACCGGTGCTTTCAATTTAACCATGTGCTTCTTACCCTGTTTGTTAAAAAAAATTTCAAAAGTGAGAGCGCCCAACGTGGGGCTCGAACCCACGACCCTGAGATTAAGAGTCTCATGCTCTACCGACTGAGCTAGCCGGGCGACACCGGTGCTTTTAATTTAACCATGTCCTTCTTACCCTGTTTGTTAAAAATGTTTTTAAAAGTGAAATCGCCCAACGTGGGGCTCGAACCAACGACCCTGAGATTAAGAGTCTCATGCTCTACCGACTGAGCTAGCCGGGCGATACCGGTGCTTTCAATTTAAACATATCCTTCTTACCCTGTTTGTTAAAAATGTTTTTAAAAGTGAAAGCGCCCAACGTGGGGCTCGAACCCACGACCCTGAGATTAAGAGTCTCATGCTCTACCGACTGAGCTAGCCGGGCGACACCGGTGCTTTCAATTTAACCATGTCGTTTATACCCTGTTTGTTAAAAATGTTTTTAAAAGTGAAAGCGCCCAACGTTGGGCTCGAACCCACGACCCTGAGATTAAGAGTCTCATGCTCTACCGACTGAGCTAGCCGGGCGACACCGGTGCTTTCAATTTAACCATGTCCTTCTTACCCTGTTTGTTAAAAATGTTTTTAAATGTGAAAGCGCCCATTGTGGGGCTCGAACCCACGACCCTGAGATTAAGAG
>OY796681.1:22377744-22390244 GCA_963680715.1 Tetragnatha montana
TCTTTAAATCAAAACAAACCGGGGGTCAAAAAAATAATTTAGAAGGATTTTACAGCTGTTTATTTAGAATGTTCCCAAAATGGGAGCTTTGGCGGGAAGTGACTAGTGCGATTTCTCGCGCGTTCCCGTATTGTGAGGTATGTTACTGAATTGGAACTCTCTGGGTTTATTGCCTTTCTTTTGAAATTTACACCTCTTTTCTGTCAAGGGGTACAGTCCCCTTGTTTCCTGCCTTTTGTTGTTCAAGAAGAGGTGTGTTTATCAACAACCAGGTGATTTATTGCTTAGCAGGTGTTGAATTATTTACGGTACCACCTCCTTTATTCTGAAGAATGGACAAGGAATGCGTGTAGAATTCTTTATTTGCATTGTAAACTATATATCCAGTAAGTGCAGATGAGAAACTTTATTTAGATTATGAAGAATTTTCAGTTGAATGTAAAATACCTGTTCATTTTAGCTGCGCAATGTGTTTTAGACTATACAAAAATCAGATTCGCGTGGATTTTCAGAAGATTAGCAGGTATTTCATCGGTGCCTCCAAATTTTGTTAAAATAACTTTAATTAAAATTTTTAATGTAAATAATTTTGATTTAGTGAAGCTAGAGAATAAATTCGGTGATGTCTAATTTATATTAGAACGGAGAAAAACAAGGACATTTCAATAATGACTATTACATAAAAAATAGAAAAGGGTGTCCAAAAGATAATTGTTCGTAAAACGACTAAGATAACCTGAATAAAATTCAGAAACAACATAAAAATAATTAAAATCGGTAAAAAAGAAAAGAAAAGAAACATTCAAGCTAAATCATTCTATTTTTCAAACAAAGAGTATAATATTTTTTGAAAAAACACTATGAATTTATTAACAATTCAAATAGAAATTATGCAAAGTATAGAATGGTATAGTTTATTAATCATATGAAAAAGATTTACGGAACTTTTAACTTCATTTAGCTAGCAAATAAAATTAAACGTTCAACCCGTAACACTGCGGCGGTGGAGAAAACGCCCACTTTACGTTACCCCCACTTTACGCCAAAGCTCCCATTTTGGGAACATACCATATCTCCGGTCGAAATTGAGATTTTTTGAAAATTTAAACTGTATATGATTAGAGACACATATTGAATCTCAAAACACACAAAAAATTATTTTTTTTCATAGCGGTTCATATAGCGGCGTTTAATGGGTTAAGAGTCTCATGCTCTACCGACTGAGGTAGCCGGGCGACACCGGTGCTTTCAATTTAACCATGTCCTTCTTACCCTGTTTGTTAAAAACGTTTTTAAAAGTGAAAGCGCCCAACGTGGGGCTCGAACCCACGACCCTGAGATTAAGAGTCTCATGCTCTACCGACTGAGCTAGCCGGGCGATACCGGTGCTTTCAATTTAAACATGTCTTTCTTACCCTGTTTGTTAAAAATTTTTTTAAAAGTGTAAGCGCCCAACGCGGGGCTCGAACCCACGACCCTGAGATTAAGAGTCTCATGCTCTACCGACTGAGGTAGCCGGGCGACACCGGTGCTTTCAATTTAACCATGTACTTCTTACCCTGTTTGTTAAAAATGTTTTTAAAAGTGAAAGCGCCCAACGTGGGGCTCGAACCCACGACCCTGAGATTAAGAGTCTCATGCTCTACCGACTGAGCTAGCCGGGCGACACCGGTGCTTTCAATTTAACCATGTCCTGATTACCCTGTTTGTTAAAAATGTTTTTAAAAGTGAAAGCGCCCAACGTGGGGCTCGAACCCACGACCCTGAGATTAAGAGTCTCATGCTCTACCGACTGAGCTAGCCGGGCGACACCGGTGCTTTCAATTTAAACATGTCCTTCTTACCCTGTTTGTTAAAAAAAATTTCAAAAGTGAGAGCGCCCAACGTGGGGCTCGAACCCACGACCCTGAGATTAACGGCCGTATTCACTGCATCCGAGTGAACATCAGACTCATTCAACACTAGTATAACGCGAGGTCGTGATAGCACCGTGTCAGCAGTGGATCCGTATTCATAGTACTCGGATCAAGTGAGTCCGATCCTGGCTTTGGCGATTGCTTGGCGAAGGTGTTTCGCGCTGAAAAGGTCTTCTCTGATTGGCTAGAGAGAATCACATCACTCGTAACTAGTTTGTTTAGTAAATAAAAACACATGGCAATGCCTTACGCTGGCCGATCGACTGAAATAAAAATACTGCTATGTTTAATACAATCGTATAGCTATTATATATCAAATTAAATAAATTGCTGAGTGTATGTAACTTGATGATACATTTATAAACTGGCTTATACCAATACATTTAACTAGTAATTTGTACTTTTACTGAGGTGTTAAAAATTATTAAATTCAAAGGCAAAAACCTTAATCAACGTGTTTCTATCGTTTATGATGAACAATTTATTTTGCTAACTATCATCGAGTAATGAATTTTGGGGTATTATTCTGGGAATTGAATTGATTTTACATGTGCTCATGTGCTGTCATAATTTTAATCAGCGAATTGTAGGGTTTTCTTTCTCCCTATACCTTATATGTATGAGTCCTTTGCAACATTTTAATTTTGCATTATTTGAGATCAAATTAAAAATAAGGACATTCTAATTTATTGATAGATACTAGATTAATATGAATAAATTGAAATGAAAACCTATGCAGTAAAAATGGCTCAAAACAAACTATGAAGAGAAAAGTGAGTGGCAAAAAGAAGCAACGAGCAAAATCAGCTGCTCTCTTGGAGCGAAAAAAAACAAAAACATTGATGTAGAAAATAATTAAATAATGAAAGGTGCTCTATGAAGAATAAATTTATAAAAACGATGGTTTTACTCTTAGGAGCTTAAGCTTTGTTACATAAGTTTATATTAGGTACCTGACCTATATAAATTAGCATTGATTATAATCTCAAATTCTAAAACACAAAAGCAGTATAAAGTAAGTCTCAAGAGATTTTGCAAAGCTGTTCTATAGTAAACCTGCACAAATTTTTGAAACTCAATTGAACAATAAATATTAAAACTATCTAAGATACTATTATTATTACTACCTATCAATTTAAAATTTCTCCCAACCCTTCCTTGATGTGAATAATAAATTCTGAAGCTATTAAATGAAGCTAGATTGTTTAAAAAAAAGGTTTTTTTTCCTTAGGATATTGACTATAATAAAAGTTATTTAATGATTTACAGTTATAAAGGTCCATACTTTAATAACACTACTAAATACTAAAACAGTAGTACCTATTATTTTTGCATCATGTATTTATGAAATAAAATTTAAAATACTTAAAATGGTCACTCAATCTTCCCTTTATTTTTTTATTCTTGAAAAAAAAACATGAATAATTAAAAATGAAAAAAATACTTATTAAAGCTATGATAGTATATCCCAATAGTAATGGCTAATAAAATCATTAAAATGCCATTTAAACTTTATACATAAGATAAAAATACAGAGAAAAAACCCAACATTCTTTATGAAACAAAAGAAAGAAAACAGTTCTGCCAGAACACATTAAACTTCCATGCAAAAAATAAGACATTTTGAAAAATAATTCAGTTTCTTTTGAATCAAAAATTATATTCTGATTTGAAGAAAGTAATGAAAACTCTGAAAAATATTACCACTGTAAGCTACCATAATATACATTTACAAACTCATAAACAACATTAATTAAAGTGGATTTTTTATTCAATAAAAAGTAAATTGAGCAACTTTTTGAACATAAAAAGGAACAATTCTTGTATGCATAATAAGAAATGTATAATAAGAAATACATAGAAATTATTACATTACTAATACAGTAAAATATTTTGTTTTACAATTTAAAAAGAAAATTAAAACTATATCAATAATTTTCAAATGAATTTTCAAGGCACAAATAAGCAGCTGTTCAAAAGCAACTGTTTCTGAGGTCAATACCTGTAATAAAAAGAAAAATCTAAACCCTCAAATATGTAATATCGAGATTAAAATTGATTTTAAAAAATTATCAATTAAATATATTTAATCTTCATGAAAAAGACAATATACATTAAATAAATGTTTTGCTTTTAAACCTCCAACAAAACAGTTCATTACTCAATTAAAATCACAGAATACAGAGAATTATAATTATAAATGAGTGTTCTTAAATAAACAAATGCTTTTTGGATTTCAGAAATTCAATTCCTTATGTAATATTAATTATTGTATTTAGGTAGACAACTTTTTAATTAAAAATATAGCATAATAGAATTCACTAAAATCAAAAGTTCGCCTGAGAACATAATATAAGGATATTGAATAAAAAGTTTAAAATTGATTCAAAACATAACGTTTAACAAGAGGAAAATAAATATTATAGATAGGAGTTAATGACATCGCGTTTCATTTTAATACACAATCTATTTTGTAGTTCGCTCATAGCCATGTTTACATTGTAGTATCAAGTAGTGTAGTATGCATGAACATTGAGCAAGTACCAGATAGACATTTTTATTGGTTATATTTATACAGAACCTACCTCTCTATTCTTCATTCCATCATAGAAATCATTTCTCGACAAGGATCTGCTCAATCGGAAGCCTAAATATCCGGATCGGATGTTACAATTTCTCAGTCGAAATGGTCGGGCGGCATCCATTTTATTTGAAGCTTTCTCGTCTCCGTGGAGAAGTAGCGACTGCGCATGCGTCGATACCGAGTCAGAGTTTGACACCTCCAGCTTCGAGGTGCTATCGTTAGGACGATTATAAGCTCTGATTCGGATGCTGTGAATACGGTTTTTGGACTTAACACTTCGTCGCCAAGGTGATAACTCTGATGCTGATGGCTGTGAATACGGCCGTAAGAGTCTCATGCTCTACCGACTGAGCTAGCCGGGCGACACCGGTGCTTTTAATTTAACCATGTCCTTCTTACCCTGTTTGTTAAATATCTTTTTAAAAGTGGAAGCGCCCAACGTGGGGCTCGAACCCACGACCCTGAGATTAAGAGTCTCATGCTCTACCGACTGAGGTAGCCGGGCGACACCGGTGCTTTCAATTTAACCATGTGCTTCTTACCCTGTTTGTTAAAAATGTTTTTTAAAGTGAAAGCGCCCAACGTGGGGCTCGAACCCACGACCCTGAGATTAAGAGTCTCATGCTCTACCGACTGAGCTAGCCGGGCGACACCGGTGCTTTCAATTTAACCATGTGCTTCTTACCCTGTTTGTTAAAAAAATTTTCAAAAGTGAGAGCGCCCAACGTGGGGCTCGAACCCACGACCCTGAGATTAAGAGTCTCATGCTCTACCGACTGAGGTAGCCGGGCGACACCGGTGCTTTCAATTTAACCATGTCCTTCTTACCCTGTTTGTTAAAAACGTTTTTAAAAGTGAGGCGCCCAACGTGGGGCTCGAACCCACGACCCTGAGATTAAGAGTCTCATGCTCTACCGACTGAGCTAGCCGGGCTATACCGGTGCTTTCAATTTAAACATGTCTTTCTTACCCTGTTTGTTAAAAATTTTTTTAAAAGTGTAAGCGCCCAACGTGGGGCTCGAACCCACGACCCTGAGATTAAGAGTCTCATGCTCTACCGACTGAGCTAGCCGGGCGACACCGGTGCTTTTAATTTAACCATGTCCTTCTTACCCTGTTTGTTAAAAATCTTTTTAAAAGTGGAAGCGCCCAACGTGGGGCTCGAACCCACGACCCTGAGATTAAGAGTCTCATGCTCTAACGACTGAGGTAGCCGGGCGACACCGGTGCTTTCAATTTAACCATGTGCTTCTTACCCTGTTTGTTAAAAATCTTTTTAAAAGTGGAAGCGCCCAACGTGGGGCTCGAACCCACGACCCTGAGATTAAGAGTCTCATGCTCTACCGACTGAAGTAGCCGGGCGACACCGGTGCTTTCAATTTAACCATGTGCTTCTTACCCTGTTTGTTAAAAATGTTTTTTAAAGTGAAAGCGCCCAACGTGGGGCTCGAACCCACGACCCTGAGATTAAGAGTCTCATGCTCTACCGACTGAGCTAGCCGGGCGACACCGGTGCTTTCAATTTAACCATGTGCTTCTTACCCTGTTTGTTAAAAAAATTTTCAAAAGTGAGAGCGCCCAACGTGGGGCTCGAACCCACGACCCTGAGATTAAGAGTCTCATGCTCTACCGACTGAGGTAGCCGGGCGACACCGGTGCTTTCAATTTAACCATGTCCTGATTACCCTGTTTGTTAAAAACGTTTTTAAAAGTGAAAGCGCCCAACGTGGGGCTCGAACCCACGACCCTGAGATTAACGGCCGTATTCACTGCATCCGAGTGAACATCAGACTCATTCAACACTAGTATAACGCGAGGTCGTGATAGCACCGTGTCAGCAGTGGATCCGTATTCATAGTACTCGGATCAAGTGAGTCCGATCCTGGCTTTGGCGATTGCTTGGCGAAGGTGTTTCGCGCTGAAAAGGTCTTCTCTGATTGGCTAGAGAGAATCACATCACTCGTAACTAGTTTGTTTAGTAAATAAAAACACATGGCAATGCCTTACGCTGGCCGATCGACTGAAATAAAAATACTGCTATGTTTAATACAATCGTATAGCTATTATATATCAAATTAAATAAATTGCTGAGTGTATGTAACTTGATGATACATTTATAAACTGGCTTATACCAATACATTTAACTAGTAATTTGTACTTTTACTGAGGTGTTAAAAATTATTAAATTCAAAGGCAAAAACCTTAATCAACGTGTTTCTATCGTTTATGATGAACAATTTATTTTGCTAACTATCATCGAGTAATGAATTTTGGGGTATTATTCTGGGAATTGAATTGATTTTACATGTGCTCATGTGCTGTCATAATTTTAATCAGCGAATTGTAGGGTTTTCTTTCTCCCTATACCTTATATGTATGAGTCCTTTGCAACATTTTAATTTTGCATTATTTGAGATCAAATTAAAAATAAGGACATTCTAATTTATTGATAGATACTAGATTAATATGAATAAATTGAAATGAAAACCTATGCAGTAAAAATGGCTCAAAACAAACTATGAAGAGAAAAGTGAGTGGCAAAAAGAAGCAACGAGCAAAATCAGCTGCTCTCTTGGAGCGAAAAAAAACAAAAACATTGATGTAGAAAATAATTAAATAATGAAAGGTGCTCTATGAAGAATAAATTTATAAAAACGATGGTTTTACTCTTAGGAGCTTAAGCTTTGTTACATAAGTTTATATTAGGTACCTGACCTATATAAATTAGCATTGATTATAATCTCAAATTCTAAAACACAAAAGCAGTATAAAGTAAGTCTCAAGAGATTTTGCAAAGCTGTTCTATAGTAAACCTGCACAAATTTTTGAAACTCAATTGAACAATAAATATTAAAACTATCTAAGATACTATTATTATTACTACCTATCAATTTAAAATTTCTCCCAACCCTTCCTTGATGTGAATAATAAATTCTGAAGCTATTAAATGAAGCTAGATTGTTTAAAAAAAAGGTTTTTTTTCCTTAGGATATTGACTATAATAAAAGTTATTTAATGATTTACAGTTATAAAGGTCCATACTTTAATAACACTACTAAATACTAAAACAGTAGTACCTATTATTTTTGCATCATGTATTTATGAAATAAAATTTAAAATACTTAAAATGGTCACTCAATCTTCCCTTTATTTTTTTATTCTTGAAAAAAAAACATGAATAATTAAAAATGAAAAAAATACTTATTAAAGCTATGATAGTATATCCCAATAGTAATGGCTAATAAAATCATTAAAATGCCATTTAAACTTTATACATAAGATAAAAATACAGAGAAAAAACCCAACATTCTTTATGAAACAAAAGAAAGAAAACAGTTCTGCCAGAACACATTAAACTTCCATGCAAAAAATAAGACATTTTGAAAAATAATTCAGTTTCTTTTGAATCAAAAATTATATTCTGATTTGAAGAAAGTAATGAAAACTCTGAAAAATATTACCACTGTAAGCTACCATAATATACATTTACAAACTCATAAACAACATTAATTAAAGTGGATTTTTTATTCAATAAAAAGTAAATTGAGCAACTTTTTGAACATAAAAAGGAACAATTCTTGTATGCATAATAAGAAATGTATAATAAGAAATACATAGAAATTATTACATTACTAATACAGTAAAATATTTTGTTTTACAATTTAAAAAGAAAATTAAAACTATATCAATAATTTTCAAATGAATTTTCAAGGCACAAATAAGCAGCTGTTCAAAAGCAACTGTTTCTGAGGTCAATACCTGTAATAAAAAGAAAAATCTAAACCCTCAAATATGTAATATCGAGATTAAAATTGATTTTAAAAAATTATCAATTAAATATATTTAATCTTCATGAAAAAGACAATATACATTAAATAAATGTTTTGCTTTTAAACCTCCAACAAAACAGTTCATTACTCAATTAAAATCACAGAATACAGAGAATTATAATTATAAATGAGTGTTCTTAAATAAACAAATGCTTTTTGGATTTCAGAAATTCAATTCCTTATGTAATATTAATTATTGTATTTAGGTAGACAACTTTTTAATTAAAAATATAGCATAATAGAATTCACTAAAATCAAAAGTTCGCCTGAGAACATAATATAAGGATATTGAATAAAAAGTTTAAAATTGATTCAAAACATAACGTTTAACAAGAGGAAAATAAATATTATAGATAGGAGTTAATGACATCGCGTTTCATTTTAATACACAATCTATTTTGTAGTTCGCTCATAGCCATGTTTACATTGTAGTATCAAGTAGTGTAGTATGCATGAACATTGAGCAAGTACCAGATAGACATTTTTATTGGTTATATTTATACAGAACCTACCTCTCTATTCTTCATTCCATCATAGAAATCATTTCTCGACAAGGATCTGCTCAATCGGAAGCCTAAATATCCGGATCGGATGTTACAATTTCTCAGTCGAAATGGTCGGGCGGCATCCATTTTATTTGAAGCTTTCTCGTCTCCGTGGAGAAGTAGCGACTGCGCATGCGTCGATACCGAGTCAGAGTTTGACACCTCCAGCTTCGAGGTGCTATCGTTAGGACGATTATAAGCTCTGATTCGGATGCTGTGAATACGGTTTTTGGACTTAACACTTCGTCGCCAAGGTGATAACTCTGATGCTGATGGCTGTGAATACGGCCGTAAGAGTCTCATGCTCTACCGACTGAGCTAGCCGGGCGATACCGGTGCTTTCAATTTAAACATGTCTTTCTTACCCTGTTTGTTAAAAATTTTTTTAAAAGTGTAAGCGCCCAACGCGGGGCTCGAACCCACGACCCTGAGATTAAGAGTCTCATGCTCTACCGACTGAGGTAGCCGGGCGACACCGGTGCTTTCAATTTAACCATGTACTTCTTACCCTGTTTGTTAAAAATGTTTTTAAAAGTGAAAGCGCCCAACGTGGGGCTCGAACCCACGACCCTGAGATTAAGAGTCTCATGCTCTACCGACTGAGCTAGCCGGGCGACACCGGTGCTTTCAATTTAACCATGTCCTGATTACCCTGTTTGTTAAAAATGTTTTTAAAAGTGAAAGCGCCCAACGTGGGGCTCGAACCCACGACCCTGAGATTAAGAGTCTCATGCTCTACCGACTGAGCTAGCCGGGCGACACCGGTGCTTTCAATTTAAACATGTCCTTCTTACCCTGTTTGTTAAAAAAAATTTCAAAAGTGAGAGCGCCCAACGTGGGGCTCGAACCCACGACCCTGAGATTAAGAGTCTCATGCTCTACCGACTGAGCTAGCCGGGCGACACCGGTGCTTTCAATTTAACCATGTCCTTCTTACCCTGTTTGTTAAAAATGTTTTTAAAAGTGAAAGCGCCCAACGTGGGGCTCGAACCCACGACCCTGAGATTAAGAGTCTCATGCTCTACCGACTGAGCTAGCCGGGCGATACCGGTGCTTTCAATTTAAACATGTCTTTCTTACCCTGTTTGTTAAAAATTTTTTTAAAAGCGAAAGCGCCCAACGTGGGGCTCGAACCCACGACCCTTAGATTAAGAGTCTCATGCTCTACCGACTGAGCTAGCCGGGCGACACCGGTGCTTTTAATTTAACCATGTCCTTCTTACCCTGTTTGTTAAAAATGTTTTTAAAAGTGAAAGCGCCCAACGTGGGGCTCGAACCCACGACCCTGAGATTAAGAGTCTCATGCTCTACCGACTGAGCTAGCCGGGCGACACGTGTGCTTTCAATTTAACCATGTCCTTCTTAACCTGTTTGTTAAAAAAAATTTCAAAAGTGAGAGCGCCCAACGTGGGGCTCGAACCCACGACCCTGAGATTAAGAGTCTCATGCTCTACCTACTGAGCTAGCCGGGCGACACCGGTGCTTTCAATTTAACCATGTCCTTCTTACCCTGTTTGTTAAAAATGTTTTTAAAAGTGAAAGCGCCCAACGTGGGGCTCGAACCCACGACCCTGAGATTAAGAGTCTCATGCTCTACCGACTGAGCTAGCCGGGCGACACCGGTGCTTTCAATTTAACCATGTTCTTCTTACCCTGTTTGTTAAAAATGTTTTTAAAAGTGAAAGCGCCCAACGTGGGGCTCGAACCCACGACCCTGAGATTAAGAGTCTTATGCTCTACCGACTGAGCTAGCCGGGCGATACCGGTGCTTTCGATTTCAACATGTCCTTCTTACCCTGTTTGTTAAAAATGTTTTTAAAAGTGAAAGCGCCCAACGTGGGGCTCGAACCCACGACCCTGAGATTAAGAGTCTCATGCTCTACCGACTGAGCTAGCCGGGAGACACCGGTGCTTTTAATTTAACCATGTCCTTCTTACCCTGTTTGTTAAAAATCTTTTTAAAAGTGGAAGCGCCCAACGTGGGGCTCGAACCCACGACCCTGAGATTAAGAGTCTCATGCTCTACCGACTGAGGTAGCCGGGCGACACCGGTGCTTTCAATTTAACCATGTGCTTCTTACCCTGTTTGTTAAAAATGTTTTTTAAAGTGAAAGCGCCCAACGTGGGGCTCGAACCTACGACCCTGAGATTAAGAGTCTCATGCTCTACCGACTGAGCTAGCCGGGCGACACCGGTGCTTTCAATTTAACCATGTGCTTCTTACCCTGTTTGTTAAAAAAATTTTCAAAAGTGAGAGCGCCCAACGTGGGGCTCGAACCCACGACCCTGAGATTAAGAGTCTCATGCTCTACCGACTGAGGTAGCCGGGCGACACCGGTGCTTTCAATTTAACCATGTCCTTCTTACCCTGTTTGTTAAAAACGTTTTTAAAAGTGAAAGCGCCCAACGTGGGGCTCGAACCCACGACCCTGAGATTAAGAGTCTCATGCTCTACCGACTGAGCTAGCCGGGCTATACCGGTGCTTTCAATTTAAACATGTCTTTCTTACCCTGTTTGTTAAAAATTTTTTTAAAAGTGTAAGCGCCCAACGTGGGGCTCGAACCCACGACCCTGAGATTAAGAGTCTCATGCTCTACCGACTGAGCTAGCCGGGCGACACCGGTGCTTTTAATTTAACCATGTCCTTCTTACCCTGTTTGTTAAAAATCTTTTTAAAAGTGAAAGCGCCCAACCTGGGGCTCGAACCCACGACCCTGAGATTAAGAGTCTCACGCTCTACCGACTGAGCTAGCCGGGCGATACCGGTGCTTTCAATTTAAACATGTCCTTCTTACCCTGTTTGTTAAAAATGTTTTTAAAAGTGAAAGCGCCCAACGTGGGGCTCGAACCCACGACCCTGAGATTAAGAGTCTCATGCTCTACCGACTGAGCTAGCCGGGCGACACCGGTGCTTTCAATTTAACCATGTCCTTCTTACCCTGTTTGTTAAAAATGTTTTTAAAAGTGAAAGCGCCCAACGTGGGGCTCGAACCCACGACCCTGAGATTAAGAGTCTCATGCTCTACCGACTGAGCTAGCCGGGCGATACCGGTGCTTTCAATTTAAACATGTCCTTCTTACCCTGTTTGTTAAAAATTTTTTTAAAAGTGAAAGCGCCCAACGTGGGGCTCGAACCCACGACCCTGAGATTAAGAGTCTCATGCTCTACCGACTGAGCTAGCCGGGCGACACCGGTGCTTTTAATTTAACCATGTCCTTCTTACCCTGTTTGTTAAAAATCTTTTTAAAAGTGAAAGCGCCCAACGTGGGGCTCGAACCCACGACCCTGAGATTAAGAGTCTCATGCTCTACCGACTGAGCTAGCCGGGCGACACCGGTGCTTTCAATTTAACCATGTCCTTCTTACCCTGTTTGTTAAAAATGTTTTTAAAAGTGAAAGGGCCCAACTTGGGGCTCGAACCCACGACCCTGAGATTAAGAGTCTCATGCTCTACCGACTGAGCTAGCCGGGCGACACCGGTGCTTTCAATTTAAACATGTCCTTCTTACCCTGTTTGTTAAAAAAATTTTCAAAAGTGAGAGCGCCCAACGTGGGGCTCGAACCCACGACCCTGAGATTAAGAGTCTCATGCTCTACCGACTGAGCTAGCCGGGCGACACCGG
>OY796681.1:22397744-22405244 GCA_963680715.1 Tetragnatha montana
CCCAACGTGGGGCTCGAACCCACGACCCTGAGATTAAGAGTCTCATGCTCTACCGACTGAGCTAGCCGGGCGACACCGGTGCTTTCAATTTAACCATGTCCTGATTACCCTGTTTGTTAAAAATGTTTTTAAAAGTGAAAGCGCCCAACGTGGGGCTCGAACCCACGACCCTGAGATTAAGAGTCTCATGCTCTACCGACTGAGCTAGCCGGGCGACACCGGTGCTTTCAATTTAAACATGTCCTTCTTACCCTGTTTGTTAAAAAAAATTTCAAAAGTGAGAGCGCCCAACGTGGGGCTCGAACCCACGACCCTGAGATTAAGAGTCTCATGCTCTACCGACTGAGCTAGCCGGGCGACACCGGTGCTTTTAATTTAACCATGTCCTTCTTACCCTGTTTGTTAAATATCTTTTTAAAAGTGGAAGCGCCCAACGTGGGGCTCGAACCCACGACCCTGAGATTAAGAGTCTCATGCTCTACCGACTGAGGTAGCCGGGCGACACCGGTGCTTTCAATTTAACCATGTGCTTCTTACCCTGTTTGTTAAAAATGTTTTTTAAAGTGAAAGCGCCCAACGTGGGGCTCGAACCCACGACCCTGAGATTAAGAGTCTCATGCTCTACCGACTGAGCTAGCCGGGCGACACCGGTGCTTTCAATTTAACCATGTGCTTCTTACCCTGTTTGTTAAAAAAATTTTCAAAAGTGAGAGCGCCCAACGTGGGGCTCGAACCCACGACCCTGAGATTAAGAGTCTCATGCTCTACCGACTGAGGTAGCCGGGCGACACCGGTGCTTTCAATTTAACCATGTCCTTCTTACCCTGTTTGTTAAAAACGTTTTTAAAAGTGAAAGCGCCCAACGTGGGGCTCGAACCCACGACCCTGAGATTAAGAGTCTCATGCTCTACCGACTGAGCTAGCCGGGCTATACCGGTGCTTTCAATTTAAACATGTCTTTCTTACCCTGTTTGTTAAAAATTTTTTTAAAAGTGTAAGCGCCCAACGTGGGGCTCGAACCCACGACCCTGAGATTAAGAGTCTCATGCTCTACCCACTGAGCTAGCCGGGCGACACCGGTGCTTTTAATTTAACCATGTCCTTCTTACCCTGTTTGTTAAAAATCTTTTTAAAAGTGGAAGCGCCCAACGTGGGGCTCGAACCCACGACCCTGAGATTAAGAGTCTCATGCTCTACCGACTGAGGTAGCCGGGCGACACCGGTGCTTTCAATTTAACCATGTGCTTCTTACCCTGTTTGTTAAAAAAATTTTCAAAAGTGAGAGCGCCCAACGTGGGGCTCGAACCCACGACCCTGAGATTAAGAGTCTCATGCTCTACCGACTGAGGTAGCCGGGCGACACCGGTGCTTTCAATTTAACCATGTCCTTCTTACCCTGTTTGTTAAAAACGTTTTTAAAAGTGAAAGCGCCCAACGTGGGGCTCGAACCCACGACCCTGAGATTAAGAGTCTCATGCTCTACCGACTGAGCTAGCCGGGCTATACCGGTGCTTTCAATTTAAACATGTCTTTCTTACCCTGTTTGTTAAAAATTTTTTTAAAAGTGTAAGCGCCCAACGTGGGGCTCGAACCCACGACCCTGAGATTAAGAGTCTCATGCTCTACCGACTGAGCTAGCCGGGCGACACCGGTGCTTTTAATTTAACCATGTCCTTCTTACCCTGTTTGTTAAAAATCTTTTTAAAAGTGGAAGCGCCCAACGTGGGGCTCGAACCCACGACCCTGAGATTAAGAGTCTCATGCTCTACCGACTGAGGTAGCCGGGCGACACCGGTGCTTTCAATTTAACCATGTGCTTCTTACCCTGTTTGTTAAAAATGTTTTTTAAAGTGAAAGTGCCCAACGTGGGGCTCGAACCCACGACCCTGAGATTAAGAGTCTCATGCTCTACCGACTGAGCTAGCCGGGCGACACCGGTGCTTTCAATTTAACCATGTGCTTCTTACCCTGTTTGTTAAAAAAATTTTCAAAAGTGAGAGCGCCCAACGTGGGGCTCGAACCCACGACCCTGAGATTAAGAGTCTCATGCTCTACCGACTGAGGTAGCCGGGCGACACCGGTGCTTTCAATTTAACCATGTCCTTCTTACCCTGTTTGTTAAAAACGTTTTTAAAAGTGAAAGCGCCCAACGTGGGGCTCGAACCCACGACCCTGAGATTAAGAGTCTCATGCTCTACCGACTGAGCTAGCCGGGCGATACCGGTGCTTTCAATTTAAACATGTCTTTCTTACCCTGTTTGTTAAAAATTTTTTTAAAAGTGTAAGCGCCCAACGCGGGGCTCGAACCCACGACCCTGAGATTAAGAGTCTCATGCTCTACCGACTGAGGTAGCCGGGCGACACCGGTGCTTTCAATTTAACCATGTACTTCTTACCCTGTTTGTTAAAAATGTTTTTAAAAGTGAAAGCGCCCAACGTGGGGCTCGAACCCACGACCCTGAGATTAAGAGTCTCATGCTCTACCGACTGAGCTAGCCGGGCGACACCGGTGCTTTCAATTTAACCATGTCCTGATTACCCTGTTTGTTAAAAATGTTTTTAAAAGTGAAAGCGCCCAACGTGGGGCTCGAACCCACGACCCTGAGATTAAGAGTCTCATGCTCTACCGACTGAGCTAGCCGGGCGACACCGGTGCTTTCAATTTAAACATGTCCTTCTTACCCTGTTTGTTAAAAAAAATTTCAAAAGTGAGAGCGCCCAACGTGGGGCTCGAACCCACGACCCTGAGATTAAGAGTCTCATGCTCTACCGACTGAGCTAGCCGGGCGACACCGGTGCTTTTAATTTAACCATGTCCTTCTTACCCTGTTTGTTAAATATCTTTTTAAAAGTGGAAGCGCCCAACGTGGGGCTCGAACCCACGACCCTGAGATTAAGAGTCTCATGCTCTACCGACTGAGGTAGCCGGGCGACACCGGTGCTTTCAATTTAACCATGTGCTTCTTACCCTGTTTGTTAAAAATGTTTTTTAAAGTGAAAGCGCCCAACGTGGGGCTCGAACCCACGACCCTGAGATTAAGAGTCTCATGCTCTACCGACTGAGCTAGCCGGGCGACACCGGTGCTTTCAATTTAACCATGTGCTTCTTACCCTGTTTGTTAAAAAAATTTTCAAAAGTGAGAGCGCCCAACGTGGGGCTCGAACCCACGACCCTGAGATTAAGAGTCTCATGCTCTACCGACTGAGGTAGCCGGGCGACACCGGTGCTTTCAATTTAACCATGTCCTTCTTACCCTGTTTGTTAAAAACGTTTTTAAAAGTGAAAGCGCCCAACGTGGGGCTCGAACCCACGACCCTGAGATTAAGAGTCTCATGCTCTACCGACTGAGCTAGCCGGGCTATACCGGTGCTTTCAATTTAAACATGTCTTTCTTACCCTGTTTGTTAAAAATTTTTTTAAAAGTGTAAGCGCCCAACGTGGGGCTCGAACCCACGACCCTGAGATTAAGAGTCTCATGCTCTACCGACTGAGCTAGCCGGGCGACACCGGTGCTTTTAATTTAACCATGTCCTTCTTACCCTGTTTGTTAAAAATCTTTTTAAAAGTGGAAGCGCCCAACGTGGGGCTCGAACCCACGACCCTGAGATTAAGAGTCTCATGCTCTACCGACTGAGGTAGCCGGGCGACACCGGTGCTTTCAATTTAACCATGTGCTTCTTACCCTGTTTGTTAAAAATCTTTTTAAAAGTGGAAGCGCCCAACGTGGGGCTCGAACCCACGACCCTGAGATTAAGAGTCTCATGCTCTACCGACTGAAGTAGCCGGGCGACACCGGTGCTTTCAATTTAACCATGTGCTTCTTACCCTGTTTGTTAAAAATGTTTTTTAAAGTGAAAGCGCCCAACGTGGGGCTCGAACCCACGACCCTGAGATTAAGAGTCTCATGCTCTACCGACTGAGCTAGCCGGGCGACACCGGTGCTTTCAATTTAACCATGTGCTTCTTACCCTGTTTGTTAAAAAAATTTTCAAAAGTGAGAGCGCCCAACGTGGGGCTCGAACCCACGACCCTGAGATTAAGAGTCTCATGCTCTACCGACTGAGGTAGCCGGGCGACACCGGTGCTTTCAATTTAACCATGTCCTTCTTACCCTGTTTGTTAAAAACGTTTTTAAAAGTGAAAGCGCCCAACGTGGGGCTCGAACCCACGACCCTGAGATTAAGAGTCTCATGCTCTACCGACTGAGCTAGCCGGGCGATACCGGTGCTTTCAATTTAAACATGTCTTTCTTACCCTGTTTGTTAAAAATTTTTTTAAAAGTGTAAGCGCCCAACGCGGGGCTCGAACCCACGACCCTGAGATTAAGAGTCTCATGCTCTACCGACTGAGGTAGCCGGGCGACACCGGTGCTTTCAATTTAACCATGTACTTCTTACCCTGTTTGTTAAAAATGTTTTTAAAAGTGAAAGCGCCCAACGTGGGGCTCGAACCCACGACCCTGAGATTAAGAGTCTCATGCTCTACCGACTGAGCTAGCCGGGCGACACCGGTGCTTTCAATTTAACCATGTCCTGATTACCCTGTTTGTTAAAAATGTTTTTAAAAGTGAAAGCGCCCAACGTGGGGCTCGAACCCACGACCCTGAGATTAAGAGTCTCATGCTCTACCGACTGAGCTAGCCGGGCGACACCGGTGCTTTCAATTTAAACATGTCCTTCTTACCCTGTTTGTTAAAAAAAATTTCAAAAGTGAGAGCGCCCAACGTGGGGCTCGAACCCACGACCCTGAGATTAAGAGTCTCATGCTCTACCGACTGAGCTAGCCGGGCGACACCGGTGCTTTCAATTTAACCATGTCCTTCTTACCCTGTTTGTTAAAAATGTTTTTAAAAGTGAAAGCGCCCAACGTGGGGCTCGAACCCACGACCCTGAGATTAAGAGTCTCATGCTCTACCGACTGAGCTAGCCGGGCGATACCGGTGCTTTCAATTTAAACATGTCTTTCTTACCCTGTTTGTTAAAAATTTTTTTAAAAGCGAAAGCGCCCAACGTGGGGCTCGAACCCACGACCCTGAGATTAAGAGTCTCATGCTCTACCGACTGAGCTAGCCGGGCGACACCGGTGCTTTTAATTTAACCATGTCCTTCTTACCCTGTTTGTTAAAAATGTTTTTAAAAGTGAAAGCGCCCAACGTGGGGCTCGAACCCACGACCCTGAGATTAAGAGTCTCATGCTCTACCGACTGAGCTAGCCGGGCGACACGTGTGCTTTCAATTTAACCATGTCCTTCTTAACCTGTTTGTTAAAAAAAATTTCAAAAGTGAGAGCGCCCAACGTGGGGCTCGAACCCACGACCCTGAGATTAAGAGTCTCATGCTCTACCTACTGAGCTAGCCGGGCGACACCGGTGCTTTCAATTTAACCATGTCCTTCTTACCCTGTTTGTTAAAAATGTTTTTAAAAGTGAAAGCGCCCAACGTGGGGCTCGAACCCACGACCCTGAGATTAAGAGTCTCATGCTCTACCGACTGAGCTAGCCGGGCGACACCGGTGCTTTCAATTTAACCATGTTCTTCTTACCCTGTTTGTTAAAAATGTTTTTAAAAGTGAAAGCGCCCAACGTGGGGCTCGAACCCACGACCCTGAGATTAAGAGTCTTATGCTCTACCGACTGAGCTAGCCGGGCGATACCGGTGCTTTCGATTTCAACATGTCCTTCTTACCCTGTTTGTTAAAAATGTTTTTAAAAGTGAAAGCGCCCAACGTGGGGCTCGAACCCACGACCCTGAGATTAAGAGTCTCATGCTCTACCGACTGAGCTAGCCGGGAGACACCGGTGCTTTTAATTTAACCATGTCCTTCTTACCCTGTTTGTTAAAAATCTTTTTAAAAGTGGAAGCGCCCAACGTGGGGCTCGAACCCACGACCCTGAGATTAAGAGTCTCATGCTCTACCGACTGAGGTAGCCGGGCGACACCGGTGCTTTCAATTTAACCATGTGCTTCTTACCCTGTTTGTTAAAAATGTTTTTTAAAGTGAAAGCGCCCAACGTGGGGCTCGAACCTACGACCCTGAGATTAAGAGTCTCATGCTCTACCGACTGAGCTAGCCGGGCGACACCGGTGCTTTCAATTTAACCATGTGCTTCTTACCCTGTTTGTTAAAAAAATTTTCAAAAGTGAGAGCGCCCAACGTGGGGCTCGAACCCACGACCCTGAGATTAAGAGTCTCATGCTCTACCGACTGAGGTAGCCGGGCGACACCGGTGCTTTCAATTTAACCATGTCCTTCTTACCCTGTTTGTTAAAAACGTTTTTAAAAGTGAAAGCGCCCAACGTGGGGCTCGAACCCACGACCCTGAGATTAAGAGTCTCATGCTCTACCGACTGAGCTAGCCGGGCTATACCGGTGCTTTCAATTTAAACATGTCTTTCTTACCCTGTTTGTTAAAAATTTTTTTAAAAGTGTAAGCGCCCAACGTGGGGCTCGAACCCACGACCCTGAGATTAAGAGTCTCATGCTCTACCGACTGAGCTAGCCGGGCGACACCGGTGCTTTTAATTTAACCATGTCCTTCTTACCCTGTTTGTTAAAAATCTTTTTAAAAGTGAAAGCGCCCAACCTGGGGCTCGAACCCACGACCCTGAGATTAAGAGTCTCACGCTCTACCGACTGAGCTAGCCGGGCGATACCGGTGCTTTCAATTTAAACATGTCCTTCTTACCCTGTTTGTTAAAAATGTTTTTAAAAGTGAAAGCGCCCAACGTGGGGCTCGAACCCACGACCCTGAGATTAAGAGTCTCATGCTCTACCGACTGAGCTAGCCGGGCGACACCGGTGCTTTCAATTTAACCATGTCCTTCTTACCCTGTTTGTTAAAAATGTTTTTAAAAGTGAAAGCGCCCAACGTGGGGCTCGAACCCACGACCCTGAGATTAAGAGTCTCATGCTCTACCGACTGAGCTAGCCGGGCGATACCGGTGCTTTCAATTTAAACATGTCCTTCTTACCCTGTTTGTTAAAAATTTTTTTAAAAGTGAAAGCGCCCAACGTGGGGCTCGAACCCACGACCCTGAGATTAAGAGTCTCATGCTCTACCGACTGAGCTAGCCGGGCGACACCGGTGCTTTTAATTTAACCATGTCCTTCTTACCCTGTTTGTTAAAAATCTTTTTAAAAGTGAAAGCGCCCAACGTGGGGCTCGAACCCACGACCCTGAGATTAAGAGTCTCATGCTCTACCGACTGAGCTAGCCGGGCGACACCGGTGCTTTCAATTTAACCATGTACTTCTTACCCTGTTTGTTAAAAATGTTTTTAAAAGTGAAAGCGCCCAACGTGGGGCTCGAACCCACGACCCTGAGATTAAGAGTCTCATGCTCTACCGACTGAGCTAGCCGGGCGACACCGGTGCTTTCAATTTAACCATGTCCTTCTTACCCTGTTTGTTAAAAATGTTTTTAAAAGTGAAAGCGCCCAACGTGGGGCTCGAACCCACGACCCTGAGATTAAGAGTCTCATGCTCTACCGACTGAGCTA
>OY796681.1:22410244-22412744 GCA_963680715.1 Tetragnatha montana
AGCTAGCCGGGCGACACCGGTGCTTTCAATTTAAACATGTCCTTCTTACCCTGTTTGTTAAAAAAAATTTCAAAAGTGAGAGCGCCCAACGTGGGGCTCGAACCCACGACCCTGAGATTAAGAGTCTCATGCTCTACCGACTGAGCTAGCCGGGCGACACCGGTGCTTTCAATTTAACCATGTCCTTCTTACCCTGTTTGTTAAAAATGTTTTTAAAAGTGAAAGCGCCCAACGTGGGGCTCGAACCCACGACCCTGAGATTAAGAGTCTCATGCTCTACCGACTGAGCTAGCCGGGCGATACCGGTGCTTTCAATTTAAACATGTGTTTCTTACCCTGTTTGTTAAAAATTTTTTTAAAAGCGAAAGCGCCCAACGTGGGGCTCGAACCCACGACCCTGAGATTAAGAGTCTCATGCTCTACCGACTGAGCTAGCCGGGCGACACCGGTGCTTTTAATTTAACCATGTCCTTCTTACCCTGTTTGTTAAAAATGTTTTTAAAAGTGAAAGCGCCCAACGTGGGGCTCGAACCCACGACCCTGAGATTAAGAGTCTCATGCTCTACCGACTGAGCTAGCCGGGCGACACGTGTGCTTTCAATTTAACCATGTCCTTCTTAACCTGTTTGTTAAAAAAAATTTCAAAAGTGAGAGCGCCCAACGTGGGGCTCGAACCCACGACCCTGAGATTAAGAGTCTCATGCTCTACCTACTGAGCTAGCCGGGCGACACCGGTGCTTTCAATTTAACCATGTCCTTCTTACCCTGTTTGTTAAAATTGTTTTTAAAAGTGAAAGCGCCCAACGTGGGGCTCGAACCCACGACCCTGAGATTAAGAGTCTCATGCTCTACCGACTGAGCTAGCCGGGCGACACCGGTGCTTTCAATTTAACCATGTTCTTCTTACCCTGTTTGTTAAAAATGTTTTTAAAAGTGAAAGCGCCCAACGTGGGGCTCGAACCCACGACCCTGAGATTAAGAGTCTTATGCTCTACCGACTGAGCTAGCCGGGCGATACCGGTGCTTTCGATTTCAACATGTCCTTCTTACCCTGTTTGTTAAAAATGTTTTTAAAAGTGAAAGCGCCCAACGTGGGGCTCGAACCCACGACCCTGAGATTAAGAGTCTCATGCTCTACCGACTGAGCTAGCCGGGAGACACCGGTGCTTTTAATTTAACCATGTCCTTCTTACCCTGTTTGTTAAAAATCTTTTTAAAAGTGGAAGCGCCCAACGTGGGGCTCGAACCCACGACCCTGAGATTAAGAGTCTCATGCTCTACCGACTGAGGTAGCCGGGCGACACCGGTGCTTTCAATTTAACCATGTGCTTCTTACCCTGTTTGTTAAAAATGTTTTTTAAAGTGAAAGCGCCCAACGTGGGGCTCGAACCTACGACCCTGAGATTAAGAGTCTCATGCTCTACCGACTGAGCTAGCCGGGCGACACCGGTGCTTTCAATTTAACCATGTGCTTCTTACCCTGTTTGTTAAAAAAATTTTCAAAAGTGAGAGCGCCCAACGTGGGGCTCGAACCCACGACCCTGAGATTAAGAGTCTCATGCTCTACCGACTGAGGTAGCCGGGCGACACCGGTGCTTTCAATTTAACCATGTCCTTCTTACCCTGTTTGTTAAAAACGTTTTTAAAAGTGAAAGCGCCCAACGTGGGGCTCGAACCCACGACCCTGAGATTAAGAGTCTCATGCTCTACCGACTGAGCTAGCCGGGCTATACCGGTGCTTTCAATTTAAACATGTCTTTCTTACCCTGTTTGTTAAAAATTTTTTTAAAAGTGTAAGCGCCCAACGTGGGGCTCGAACCCACGACCCTGAGATTAAGAGTCTCATGCTCTACCGACTGAGCTAGCCGGGCGACACCGGTGCTTTTAATTTAACCATGTCCTTCTTACCCTGTTTGTTAAAAATCTTTTTAAAAGTGAAAGCGCCCAACCTGGGGCTCGAACCCACGACCCTGAGATTAAGAGTCTCACGCTCTACCGACTGAGCTAGCCGGGCGATACCGGTGCTTTCAATTTAAACATGTCCTTCTTACCCTGTTTGTTAAAAATGTTTTTAAAAGTGAAAGCGCCCAACGTGGGGCTCGAACCCACGACCCTGAGATTAAGAGTCTCATGCTCTACCGACTGAGCTAGCCGGGCGACACCGGTGCTTTCAATTTAACCATGTCCTTCTTACCCTGTTTGTTAAAAATGTTTTTAAAAGTGAAAGCGCCCAACGTGGGGCTCGAACCCACGACCCTGAGATTAAGAGTCTCATGCTCTACCGACTGAGCTAGCCGGGCGATACCGGTGCTTTCAATTTAAACATGTCCTTCTTACCCTGTTTGTTAAAAATGTTTTTAAAAGTGAAAGCGCCCAACGTGGGGCTCGAACCCACGACCCTGAGATTAAGAGTCTCATGCTCTACCGACTGAGCTAGCCGGGCGACACCGGTGCTTTCAATTTAACCATGTCCTTCTTACCCTGTTTGTTAAAAATGTTT
>OY796681.1:22422744-22425244 GCA_963680715.1 Tetragnatha montana
AAAAATGTTTTTTAAAGTGAAAGTGCCCAACGTGGGGCTCGAACCCACGACCCTGAGATTAAGAGTCTCATGCTCTACCGACTGAGCTAGCCGGGCGACACCGGTGCTTTCAATTTAACCATGTGCTTCTTACCCTGTTTGTTAAAAAAATTTTCAAAAGTGAGAGCGCCCAACGTGGGGCTCGAACCCACGACCCTGAGATTAAGAGTCTCATGCTCTACCGACTGAGGTAGCCGGGCGACACCGGTGCTTTCAATTTAACCATGTCCTTCTTACCCTGTTTGTTAAAAACGTTTTTAAAAGTGAAAGCGCCCAACGTGGGGCTCGAACCCACGACCCTGAGATTAAGAGTCTCATGCTCTACCGACTGAGCTAGCCGGGCGATACCGGTGCTTTCAATTTAAACATGTCTTTCTTACCCTGTTTGTTAAAAATTTTTTTAAAAGTGTAAGCGCCCAACGCGGGGCTCGAACCCACGACCCTGAGATTAAGAGTCTCATGCTCTACCGACTGAGGTAGCCGGGCGACACCGGTGCTTTCAATTTAACCATGTACTTCTTACCCTGTTTGTTAAAAATGTTTTTAAAAGTGAAAGCGCCCAACGTGGGGCTCGAACCCACGACCCTGAGATTAAGAGTCTCATGCTCTACCGACTGAGCTAGCCGGGCGACACCGGTGCTTTCAATTTAACCATGTCCTGATTACCCTGTTTGTTAAAAATGTTTTTAAAAGTGAAAGCGCCCAACGTGGGGCTCGAACCCACGACCCTGAGATTAAGAGTCTCATGCTCTACCGACTGAGCTAGCCGGGCGACACCGGTGCTTTCAATTTAAACATGTCCTTCTTACCCTGTTTGTTAAAAAAAATTTCAAAAGTGAGAGCGCCCAACGTGGGGCTCGAACCCACGACCCTGAGATTAAGAGTCTCATGCTCTACCGACTGAGCTAGCCGGGCGACACCGGTGCTTTTAATTTAACCATGTCCTTCTTACCCTGTTTGTTAAATATCTTTTTAAAAGTGGAAGCGCCCAACGTGGGGCTCGAACCCACGACCCTGAGATTAAGAGTCTCATGCTCTACCGACTGAGGTAGCCGGGCGACACCGGTGCTTTCAATTTAACCATGTGCTTCTTACCCTGTTTGTTAAAAATGTTTTTTAAAGTGAAAGCGCCCAACGTGGGGCTCGAACCCACGACCCTGAGATTAAGAGTCTCATGCTCTACCGACTGAGCTAGCCGGGCGACACCGGTGCTTTCAATTTAACCATGTGCTTCTTACCCTGTTTGTTAAAAAAATTTTCAAAAGTGAGAGCGCCCAACGTGGGGCTCGAACCCACGACCCTGAGATTAAGAGTCTCATGCTCTACCGACTGAGGTAGCCGGGCGACACCGGTGCTTTCAATTTAACCATGTCCTTCTTACCCTGTTTGTTAAAAACGTTTTTAAAAGTGAAAGCGCCCAACGTGGGGCTCGAACCCACGACCCTGAGATTAAGAGTCTCATGCTCTACCGACTGAGCTAGCCGGGCTATACCGGTGCTTTCAATTTAAACATGTCTTTCTTACCCTGTTTGTTAAAAATTTTTTTAAAAGTGTAAGCGCCCAACGTGGGGCTCGAACCCACGACCCTGAGATTAAGAGTCTCATGCTCTACCGACTGAGCTAGCCGGGCGACACCGGTGCTTTTAATTTAACCATGTCCTTCTTACCCTGTTTGTTAAAAATCTTTTTAAAAGTGGAAGCGCCCAACGTGGGGCTCGAACCCACGACCCTGAGATTAAGAGTCTCATGCTCTACCGACTGAGGTAGCCGGGCGACACCGGTGCTTTCAATTTAACCATGTGCTTCTTACCCTGTTTGTTAAAAATCTTTTTAAAAGTGGAAGCGCCCAACGTGGGGCTCGAACCCACGACCCTGAGATTAAGAGTCTCATGCTCTACCGACTGAAGTAGCCGGGCGACACCGGTGCTTTCAATTTAACCATGTGCTTCTTACCCTGTTTGTTAAAAATGTTTTTTAAAGTGAAAGCGCCCAACGTGGGGCTCGAACCCACGACCCTGAGATTAAGAGTCTCATGCTCTACCGACTGAGCTAGCCGGGCGACACCGGTGCTTTCAATTTAACCATGTGCTTCTTACCCTGTTTGTTAAAAAAATTTTCAAAAGTGAGAGCGCCCAACGTGGGGCTCGAACCCACGACCCTGAGATTAAGAGTCTCATGCTCTACCGACTGAGGTAGCCGGGCGACACCGGTGCTTTCAATTTAACCATGTCCTTCTTACCCTGTTTGTTAAAAACGTTTTTAAAAGTGAAAGCGCCCAACGTGGGGCTCGAACCCACGACCCTGAGATTAAGAGTCTCATGCTCTACCGACTGAGCTAGCCGGGCGATACCGGTGCTTTCAATTTAAACATGTCTTTCTTACCCTGTTTGTTAAAAATTTTTTTAAAAGTGTAAGCGCCCAACGCGGGGCTCGAACCCACGACCCTGAGATTAAGAGTCTC
>OY796681.1:22437744-22461328 GCA_963680715.1 Tetragnatha montana
TGAAAGGTAATATGTAAAATATCTGGATTATTTTTACTATCTGTTTATAAAAATTATCGTATTTTTATTATTAGTTCATTGTACTTTTCATAATTTACTCTTGATTGAAACTCTTTGCTAATAGGATATTTAACAAGTTTAATTTGTTGTATACTAGGTACTGCAGCTTATTAACTATTTCATGTGTAAAAAACCCCCACTGCAATTTATACAAGTACTTCAAAACACCAGAAAATCATGAGCTTAATTCTTTAATGTGTAATGATTATTATCAATCTTGCATTGCACTTGTTTTCAGGAGGCTAATTAGCTATTAAAAACATAAGTTAAGCTTGTTTTAAATTATAAGTATTCAACAAATGTTGCCCAATTATTTTTGCTATCCTCTATTACTGTTTATTTTTCTCAGTGGTTTGCAATCCTGGTTATATTTGTAATCTTAACTTTCCAAATATCCTGCTCTATACAATATGAGTGTGAGTGTGGCTAACTGCGGGGGATTACCTAATAATTGGCGTTCCACTAATTGTCGCCAAATCATACATAATGCTAAAGCGATATATATAAAAACTTTTTTGCAACTTCTGTATATATTTCAATCTACCCCATCCACTTTACATTTTAAGTTTATTAAGTAATTTTTAAATCAAAAGAGTATTTTCAATATGGCTTCAGAAGATATACTCTGAAAATCAATTTCGTTATAGGTATTTTCAATGTGCTCAATTACGTGTTAGTTTTAATTGCAACTGTTATTCAAGTAAAGTTTGTTCAGATAAATTAGCAAGAATATTATTTTGAAGACTTTTGGCCCTCTGACTAATATACTTCATGTATCTTGTTTATCGAGTGGCTGAAATTTGACTTTAAATTAAACTTACCTGAGGGAAGACAGCCACAGTTAAAAAACTTTTGCTAGAGCTTGTTTGAATGTACATTTAAAGTTATATTAAATATTGCCAAGCTGTTTTGAATGCTAAATATTCAAATATCACCAAATTTTTATAGTTGTCATTGATGATATAAGGAATCCTGGATTTATCACACTGCCCTTTACATACACACAGATAGAAAAATGAGTATTGCATTATATTGTCGGCTTACATGAGAAAGAGGCACTAAGTCACTTCTGATTACTTTCAATTTGTTGATTCTCAATCATTTTCTTTTGCACACTATGAATTCACATCAACAAGCCGATTGTATTTCAACTTTCAAAATATTCACCAAAAGGATTGATGCTTTTCTTCTGTAAGCTGGCAATATGTTTGGTTCCTCATTGTTTTATGTGATAATTATTTTAATTGTAAGAGAACTTTATTTGTACAAGTTTACTGATTATATTTAAGTAATCAATAACAGCAGTAAGGAATAGTAATACAAATCATTTGGGAATTAGTTTAATATGTTTTAAAGTTGAAATATACATTTTTATTCTTTAGTATTCTATATTACACTCTCAATCAGCCTAACACCGTTTCTTTTCAACAGCTGAATGAACTTGATTCCCGCTGACTTACCCCGTTTACCATAAAATCTGTACTTTATTGCAATGCACAGTAACTTAACTAATTGATTGATTAATAACTTAATCAATGTTTTCATATATATCAAAATAAAAACATTTACAATTACATTTGCTTCACCACAAAAGTTTGAGAAAACTTAAAGCGCTAATCGATTAAAGATTCTTAATTAACACTTCCCGATTGACAAAAACAATAAATATATTTAATAGTTGAGTTATTATTCCTAAAATGCTACTTATTTATAATTCTAAAGACGTTTTTAAATCTAAAACTTGTGCATGTATGCAGATAAACAAAGTTGTTGATAATTTCACGGGCACCGCCATCTTTTAAAACTGAAATAACTGAGATCCATCTCAGTTTTATCTATTACAAACTTTTTTTGGTTTGAGTGAATTTAGGAACGACCTATCTTTTTCACCATTCTCACCGATTGAACTGGAGGACTTTTGGAACTCTCAGTTCTCATAACAAGTTTTAAGCGTTAAACGAGTTTAAATAAACAAACAAGCCCTGCATTTCTAATCTTAGGTATTAAAAACAGCTTTGTGATATTCAACTGTGACGGGACAAATAACTGAATTCAACCAACAGTCCGTTTCTCAAAAAAGTTTCCTTTATGTTTTACAATATTTTAAAAGAAAATTTTATTTACTTAGGTTGGTTCTACTCAATGCAACACATCTTTGCAGAAGAAAAGAACATGGTTTTGAAGCTGAAATTGGAGAAAGCCTTTTTCAAGATTCTAAACTAAATGGTGCTCTTGTTTGGTGACCACTTACTTAATGTGGCATCAATCAAGAGCGTCTTTTGGTTGCTGTGAACATCGAGAGACATATTCTTCGCGTATTTTATAATTTACCTTTTTTTAGTTTTTGATAGCCCTCTTACATTTAAATATAATCACCCCTGCATCTTTAAATGTATACTGTCTTTTTACCTATTTGTTTTCTCAAGTGTTAATTGTTAATGGTTCAAGTAATTCATGGTTAAGTTTACCATGAAAAGCACTAATTGTTCTAATTAACACTTGTTTTAGACCGCTTTTTGTCATGGACCATGTTCGAGTTTTCAATATCATGGATCTGGTCTAGCTCTGCTAGACGCTGGAGATTAGTAATAACAACACAACACTTGTTTTATGTCCCTATGGAAATGGGTAGGGTACTTTAGTTCTACATTGTAACTATTATATTGTAAAATTGGTTTCTGATCCTGGAAGGTCAAATGAGAAATTTGTCAAAGTAGCTTATGCAGCTGAATGTAATTTGCAATTTTGATGTAGTGTTATACTTAAGGTTTGATTAAAATAAATTTGAAGAGGCTTGTGTATTTTCTGAATAAAATTTCTATATGGACTTGATACTTGGCACACCGATGTGGCGCATGAGGCTGCAAGCTCAGCCTGCCACTCCCGCTGGTTAAGTCTGCAGCCCTGGCAGCTCCCCAGCTGGGCCAAACTAGGGAGTTTCTCACTGCTATGGCCATCCTGCGCCAGGTCTGCCTGGGTAATCCTCTCTTTCTTTTTCTGTCAGGTGCCCAGGTCAAAGTGACTCTCGTAGGGTCTGTTAGTTTACAGAAACCGCAAGAAAAAAAATGTCTGTATTGAAATAGAATAATTAATTTTGTGATTAAATACTTCTCTTAAAATAAATTCTCAGCATATGATTTAAATTTGAGTTTTTTTACATTAAGAATTGTGCTTATTTGGCTATAAAAACAAAAACATGATAAAAATTACTACTTTTGATTGGTTTTATAACAAGTATACTTTAATTTAGGAATTAAAAGTTTTCCTAATTGCACATGTAAAAAAATTTACCTGAATCAATTAAATTAAATGTTATATTAAAGTAAAATTATCCCTCTTCATTCATTAAAAACTTAACATTTATATAAATTTCTCACTTAAATTTCCCTTTTTAATTAATTTTATATTAAAATTTAATTAAATGAGAGGATCGTCATCAGCCCTTTTTTATAATCGTGTACAAGTGTTTAATAAAACCCCTCCTTTTCCTTTAAATCCTTGTAACAAAATTGTTTACTCAATTTCCCAGTGAGTGCCACTATCGTTCAGCATCAACGCTCACTCAGGCCTTTCCTTTCTCTACGTTCCCCTCCGCAATCCCCAAGGATTTTCCCAAAATATCCCGCCATGTTCTGATTGGCTGTCTGTCCGTCGACGTCAGACCAAAGTATTTCGTTTCTAAGCGCTAGTCAAAATAATAATCCCTGGTCCCTGGCAAAGGCAAAAACGCGTTCTACAATTTGCCAAGAACGTGCCAAAGAAAGTAGCCAACTTTACAGTAAGTAGAAGTTGTAGTAGATATTGGCTTCCAAAGAGGCTGCAACGACTGCAACCAGTAACATTAAATTAACTAAAAACACTTTATTTTAAT
Source organism: Tetragnatha montana (assembly GCA_963680715.1). NCBI lineage: Eukaryota > Metazoa > Arthropoda > Arachnida > Araneae > Tetragnathidae > Tetragnatha > Tetragnatha montana. The sequence goes on from OY796681.1 coordinate 22,441,676, forward strand.
TTTTAACTCGAGATTATGAATCAATGCAGCATATTTAATTATTCCGAGGATTGGATTTACACTTTCTTCCCTGTAACAATCAGTGGCGTACGCAGGGGGGGTGCAACGGGTCTTTTGCACCCCCCCCCAAACTTTTTCCAATTATTTTTTTTTTTTTCGTAAAATAAAATATTTTCAAATAGCTTTTTTTTATTTCCCTAACATAATTGTACTACATATTTTTTAAATCTAAGAATGGGATTGCACCAGCGGTACTCTCTCCCAGCTGCGTGACTTTCATTAACACCCTCCTCATAAACCTGTCAAAAACTGAGGGTTCGAGGGACACACACACAAATGGCGGGAACTTTTTATGTTTTCTGCCCCCTCGTATCTTGAGTGATATAAACAAGAACGCTCTTCGAGACGAGGGAGAGAAGAGAATGGAATTAGAACCGATTTTATCGAGGCGACCACACCAGACTTTGGAGTTCTGATCCCTCAGATATCAAAACTAATTTTAAATTTCGTATTTATAAGTGTAAATAATATATCTAGTTCTTAAACTCTGGAAGGGGTCAGCAGAAGGTATCAGTTTAAGCTTAGTAGTCGCATTTTTATCCGTCTTCTCTGTGTCCGATAGACTTGAGATAAAATTGCCCTCTTATTAAAATGAATCGCAAACGAACAACTAATGATTTTTTTTCTAAAAATACATCTGTGAATGACAACAGCTTAAGTGAAAGACCACCTGATCCAAAAAGACGCCATGGATGCGTTATTAATTCTTCTACAATCTACAGAGATGGTAAGTGGTATTTTAGGTTGCCAATAACTTTAATTAATGACGAAATGCAATTTTGATTTTGTTTAAATTTATGGTGATTTATAATCAAGGAAAAGACGCAATTTGATTTTTAAAAATAAAAAAATTATTGAATTTTTATATAGGATCATTATTTTTATACATGGAAGTTTTTTTTTATTTATACTTTTTAAAGGTTATGTAGTGTTTGTGCAGGCCTATGCGTCATCCTTCTGCTTTTTCAGTTTCTTATTTTCTTATTATTCCCTCTCCATTTTTCGTTTTTTAAAAGAAATATTAACTTCTGATATAGAACTTTTTTACTTGTCTATTATGACACAAATATGTAAATCTGTACCACTTTTACGAGTTATAATTACTATAGGTAGTATGTTAATCCAACACCTGTGAAAGAATTCAAACTTTAATTACTTTAAACATTCAGTTTTTGTTGCAGTGTGTTTGAATATGAATATTTATTTCTATTTAAAAGATAATTATTTTGATAATTTTACAAATGGAAGAACACTTTTTTAGAGCTACCAGTATTAACAAGTAGTATCATGTCCAGTATATAAAATAATACTTAATTCAATTCAGAAACACTTATTTGTAGTTTAATTGCAATTAATTTTTAAATGTATGAGAGTAGTATAGGTGCTAGAATAAGAATAAATGTCTATCTTATTCTAGATGGATGGGAATCTCCTGGATTGAATGTGTAAATATTTCATGCAAATTTCGTAAGAGTTACATAAACATTCGGGGTTAAAAAATTTACTCATCAAATTCAGGATGAGTTTAAGAATCTACAGGGTGATTCAGAAATAATCATCAATAATTGAGGGGGAGGTAGAGGGGCCCTAGACAAGCATATTTCTAATAGGGATGGGTGGGGCGCAGCCTTACCGTTAAAGAGCTAGGACCTTGATGTAGTGCGAGTGCGTTTCAAAAGGTTTCGGCTTTGTAAACGGCCTTTTGAAACACACATTAGGTCCCTATTCGAAATATGCTTGTCTAGGGCTCCTCTACCTCCCCCTCAATTATTGATGATTATTTCTGAATCACCCTGTATAATATAAATTGTCAAAATTTGATTTTACATAATACATATAACTTGAAACAAATTTTTACTTACTGTTAAACTATTAATATTGTTTATGTTCCACAACATAATTTTACCTCGAAATTAATTTTGCCAGTGTTTAAAAAAAATTCCTGTACCTGTACCTATCTGAATTAACGGGAGAGGTAAAATCTGCATAAGTAGTAATTTTAACGAAAATATACATAGCTATGTTGCTATCATGACCCTAAATATAATACAGAGGGTCATGTAGCATGCAGCTGTGATACTTTTAAAGGTAAAATTATTCAGTATTAATTTTTTTAGTTTGATTATAAATAACGATACCGCGTGAAAAAATCATTGTAAGTCCGTTTAGGTCAAATAGTTAAACTTAACTCAAGAAAACTAAAAATCAAAAAAATAATGTGAAATAACTGTCAAAAAAATTGTAACTCCTTGTAAAACGAAAAAGATGGGGCTTAATATTCATTAGATAATTCCTCAGTTACTGAAACTGTCCATAATGAAAGGGATAAAGAATGAATACTAAGAGAAGCCGGCGAATTAAGTATGTAATGCATGAGCCCCTCATTTTTTGTTTTACAAAGAGTTATATATAAGATTTATTTTACACTGATATTTTCCTAAGATTAATTTAATAATTTATTTATTGTTATTGTATTTTTTTGGTAAAATTATAATTATATTTGGTATAATTATTTTTTAACTACGGTCAAGAAAGATTGATATTAGTACATGGCTAGTTTTTTCCTTATGGTAATATAAAACCTAAATTTTTCTTCTTTCTTTCAATATCATCGTGCACCCCCCAAAAATAATTTCTGGCTACGCCACTGGTAACAATCACCCACTTATCATGTTTATCGCCAAAGAACATGATAAACCCAAGGTTTTGGCGACTGTTTTGATGTGTAAACTGTCCCGATGTTTACCTTACCCTGAACCTGAAAGTGGTGTGAGCCAATGCATGTTTGTGAGATTTGAATGGCAATACTTTGTGATCGCTGGTTTATGCATATTTGTATATGATGTGAATATTGACGTTTATCAATGAATGACGTTGTAGCAGATAAAGTACTCAATAAAAGCAGCTGGCTTGACCCTCTCAAGGTATTAGGCATCTTGAACAGTTGTTCCTGCCGGCAATCTCCTACTCACAGTGAAGATCATCATCAGTTTTGACTTTATGGTTTTAACTATCATAGCAGTAGTCAGTCTTGTGTAAGTAACTTATTTTTATTCTAAGTAAATTTCATAATCGAATTTATTCTTTGTTGTTTTTTTTTTCATGTGTAGTGTTTATTATCATCTTGAGTGGTTTAAATTTTTATCAGTTTTAAGTCGCTTTGTATATTGCAATTTATTATTATTTATATCGTTTACACGAGAGAGATCTTTACTTTGTTTAATGAATATTAAAGGGGTGTACCTCTACAAACCTTGGGGGTGTACCTCGAATGAATCTTGAAATAATCTCTCAAGTTTGGAAATTACAACTTTAAATTAATTTGAGCCTAACAGCGCAAAAAAGACTCGCTTGAATCTTCATAGTTATGTTTCTTATGTTGGTACTTGCGTATTATCCCGTCGTCCATTCAGCGGCCGTCTAATTCAGCCGCACAGTTCTAGTAAAGTACTAATTGGGATTTGATAAGTTTTCGGATTAAGCGACACTGTCGACGGGATAATACGCAAGAACCTTTTTTTTTAATGATAGGCTTGTCAGTAGCTAATTAGTTCTTTTATTAACACTTCTGATAATGTTCTGTCAATAATAATGTATACTATAGATGACTAGTTTTTCTTGATAAGAATATAATTTGATATATTTTGGTAATTGCTTTCTTTTAGTCTTGTAACCTTTATCATGTTTATTTAAATTGTACGTTAAAGTAATATTTCCAAGTAAAATTTAATTTGAAAGTTATTGCGCTTCAGCAATATTAAGTATTATGAAAAATATTGGTATAAAATAGCGAACTTGCAAAAATAGAGCATAACTTTTGTGATGTGTAAGAATGTAAAGTAAGAATGTAAGAATGTAAAGCTGGGTACTATATAGTCTTTGGAACTAGTCTTTCCTTTGTTTTATGTCACATTACTTTTATTTTTAGGTTAGATTTAAAATATAGTCTTCTAAAAGAAGTAGCTAAAGCATTTTGTACTTAAATTATAAAAAAATATAATTATGAACTTGTATAAATTGTTTACATATAAATATTTATTTGTAAATTGTAGGGTCGGGTAAGGTAAAATGGGTATAGAGATTTTAACAATTTATATTTGATAAAATTCAATGTTTTTTGAGTTGTTGATTTTTATTGAGACTCGAGTAAAATCAGCACACCATAAAAGCATTAAATTTTATAAATATAAACAGTTAAACCTATTTTACCCCACCTGACGCTATGTTTTATCGGTAACCTGCATGAGTCAGTGGGTAATACGAAACAGGTTTCTTTCTGATGTGTTTGAGAATTTTTTAATATATTTATTAAAATTTTTAAGGGTTAACTGCCCACCTTCTTGGCTATGTGTATAGTGATAACATAAAATAATTACAATGCTTTTTCATTTTGAATTAAAGTTTAGAGAATATCTAACTTCAGGTGTCTACTAATATTGGGGCTATATGCGAGACTTGTTTCAATGCACTGTATATTTCTGATATATGAGAAAATATTAAACTCGCCCAAATTCTTTCAGGCTGATGAGTGAGGCCGCCTCTCCGGTGAGATGTCCTGGCGTCACCCGTAATTGCCCCGCAGTCTGGAACTGCGCCTGCGGCACTTTCAAGGATGCAACCAACTGCTACAGCTTCTGTAACAAGGTAAAACTTCTTGAAATCGATGCATGTTCTTTTTTTTAATTGAATTTCTCTTATTATATTTTTGAAAGGGGTTATATAAGTTAGGTTTAAAATCTTATAGTCAGGGTGCCTAGTCAAAAAGTGCGAAATCGCGTATGGCTTAAATGTTTTGATGGTTTCTGACAGAGTTAATAGTGTAGATTTCTAAACCGGTTGATGCCACTCTGCAATTGTTGAGGAATTTTTAAAAATTTAAAAATGTTCCAAAACAAATTTCAAAAAATCATATAATAGTAATTGGGACTTATGATACATGTTTATAGGCTATTTTTCAGTGCTGAATACAAATATTCCAATTTAAAAAAAAGTTTAAAATTTAAATTTTTAAAAATTATTTGAAAAATTGGATATTCGAAAAAAATAAACCATCGCTCAAAACCGCAAAATAAGTAATTCAAACGGTTATCCCTTAGAAATGACTTAAATAATGACATACTAAAATTAAAAGAAAATCCGGGCGATAAAAAATTTAATTTATTGCAAATTTTCAATTTTTTTGGCCTCAAAAATCGACCTTTTCAAAAATTCTTGTTAAAAATGTTTAAAGCATTTGAGAAGGTCATTTTTCCATGGATATTGTAGTTATATAGCTATATAACATAAAAAAAAACACAATTGATGATTAAATCATTATTTAATTAATTTATTAAAATGAACATTAAAAATACAGGTAAAATCATCTAATAAAAAGTTAAATTAAAAACAGGCAAAATTTTATTTAAAAAATTAAATTTTTAACAAATTTAAATTTTTAAAATTTGTTGTATAGGCATGTGATACATGTCTGTAGGCTATATTTTAGTGCTGTTTACGAATATCAGGCTAACTTTTAAATAAATTTTAGAATAAGTTTGGAAACATTCAAAACAAAAGTATTAAGATAAATGCTTTAATTTTTTCACACTTATTTTAAATTTTATTGAAAAGTTAGCCTGATATTCGTAAACAGCACTAAAATATAGCCTACAGACATGTATCACATGCCTATATATATACAACGAAATTTAAAAATTTTTAAATAAAATTTTGCCTGTTTTTAATTTAACTTTTTATTAGATGATTTGTCACTGAATATTATTAAAATATTTTCTGTTATATTTGATTGAATGATTTTACCTGTATTTTTAATGTTCATTTTAATAAATTAATTATTTAACTAATGATTTAATCATGAATTGTGGTTTTTTTATGTTATATAGCTATCTAACTACAATATCCATGGAAAAATGACCTTGGCAAATGCTTCAAACGTTTTTAACAAGAATTTTTAAAAAGGTCGATTTTTGAGGCCAAAAAAATTGAAAATTTGCAATAAATTTAATTTTTTATCGTCCGGATTTTCTTTTAATTTTAGTATGTCATTATCTAAGTCCTACTTGTACTACTAATATTGGGGCTATATGCGAGACTTGTTTCAATGCACTGTATATTTCTGATATATGAGAAAATATTAAACTCGCCCAAATTCTTTCAGGCTGATGAGTGAGGCCGCCTCTCCGGTGAGATGTCCTGGCGTCACCCGTAATTGCCCCGCAGTCTGGAACTGCGCCTGCGGCACTTTCAAGGATGCAACCAACTGCTACAGCTTCTGTAACAAGGTAAAACTTCTTGAAATCGATGCATGTTCTTTTTTTTAATTGAATTTCTCTTATTATATTTTTGAAAGGGGTTATATAAGTTAGGTTTTTTTCTTTTGGCATGAAATTTCTGGAGCCGCAGGCAACTTGATATAAAAAGAATGAAATAAATTAATTTTTTTAAAAAATAAAAAAAAATTAAAATTTTAATAAAATAATTACAATGCTTTTTCATTTTGAATTAAAGTTTAGAGAATATCTAACTTCAGGTGTCTACTAATATTGGGGCTATATGCGAGACTTGTTTCAATGCACTGTATATATCTGATATATGAGAAAATATTAAACTCGCCCAAATTCTTTCAGGCTGATAAGTGAGGCTGCCTCTCCGGTGAGATGTCCTGGCGACACCCGCAATTGCCCCGCAGTCTGGAACTGCGCCTGCGGCACCTACAAGGACGCATCCAACTGCTACAGCTTCTGTAACAAGGTAAAACTTCTTGAAATCGATGCATGTTCTTTTTTTTAATTGAATTTCTCTTATTATATTTTTGAAAGGGGTTATATAAGTTAGGTTTTTTTCTTTTGGCATGAAATTTCTGGAGCCGCAGGCAACTTGATATAAAAAGAATGAAATAAATTAATTTTTTTAAAAAATAAAAAAAAATTAAAATTTTAATAAAATAATTACAATGCTTTTTCATTTTGAATTAAAGTTTAGAGAATATCTAACTTCAGGTGTCTACTAATATTGGGGCTATATGCGAGACTTGTTTCAATGCACTGTATATATCTGATATATGAGAAAATATTAAACTCGCCCAAATTCTTTCAGGCTGATGAGTGAGGCTGCCTCTCCGGTGAGATGTCCTGGCGACACCCGCAATTGCCCCGCAGTCTGGAACTGCGCCTGCGGCACCTACAAGGACGCATCCAACTGCTACAGCTTCTGTAACAAGGTAAAACTTCTTGAAATCGATGCATGTTCTTTTTTTTAATTGAATTTCTCTTATTATATTTTTGAAAGGGGTTATATAAGTTAGGTTTTTTTCTTTTGGCATGAAATTTCTGGAGCCGCAGGCAACTTGATATAAAAAGAATGAAATAAATTAATTTTTTTAAAAAATAAAAAAAAATTAAAATTTTAATAAAATAATTACAATGCTTTTTCATTTTGAATTAAAGTTTAGAGAATATCTAACTTCAGGTGTCTACTAATATTGGGGCTATATGCGAGACTTGTTTCAATGCACTGTATATTTCTGATATATGAGAAAATATTAAACTCGCCCAAATTCTTTCAGGCTGATGAGTGAGGCCGCCTCTCCGGTGAGATGTCCTGGCGTCACCCGTAATTGCCCCGCAGTCTGGAACTGCGCCTGCGGCACTTTCAAGGATGCAACCAACTGCTACAGCTTCTGTAACAAGGTAAAACTTCTTGAAATCGATGCATGTTCTTTTTTTTAATTGAATTTCTCTAATTATATTTTTGAAAGGGGTTATATAAGTTAGGTTTAAAATCTTATAGTCAGGGTGCCTAGTCAAAAAGTGCGAAATCGCGTATGGCTTAAATGTTTTGATGGTTTCTGACAGAGTTAATAGTGTAGATTTCTAAACCGGTTGATGCCACTCTGCAATTGTTGAGGAATTTTTAAAAATTTAAAAATGTTCCAAAACAAATTTCAAAAAATCATATAATAGTAATTGGGACTTATGATACATGTTTATAGGCTATTTTTCAGTGCTGAATACAAATATTCCAATTAAAAAAAAAGTTTAAAATTTAAATTTTTAAAAATTATTTGAAAAATTGGATATTCGAAAAAAATAAAACATCGCTCAAAACCGCAAAATAAGTAATTCAAACGGTTATCCCTTAGAAATGACTTAAATAATGACATACTAAAATTAAAAGAAAATCCGGGCGATAAAAAATTTAATTTATTGCAAATTTTCAATTTTTTTGGCCTCAAAAATCGACCTTTTCAAAAATTCTTGTTAAAAATGTTTAAAGCATTTGAGAAGGTCATTTTTCCATGGATATTGTAGTTATATAGCTATATAACATAAAAAAAACACAATTGATGATTAAATCATTATTTAATTAATTTATTAAAATGAACATTAAAAATACAGGTAAAATCATTCAATCAAATAAAACAGAAAATATTTTAATAATATTCAGTGAAAAATCATCTAATAAAAAGTTAAATTAAAAACAGGCAAAATTTTATTTAAAAAATTAAATTTTTAACAAATTTAAATTTTTAAAATTCGTTGTATAGGCATGTGATACATGTCTGTAGGCTATATTTTAGTGCTGTTTACGAATATCAGGCTAACTTTTAAATAAATTTTAGAATAAGTTTGGAAACATTCAAAACAAAAGTATTAAGATAAATGCTTTAATTTTTTCACACTTATTTTAAATTTTATTGAAAAGTTAGCCTGATATTCGTAAACAGCACTAAAATATAGCCTACAGACATGTATCACATGCCTATATATATACAACGAAATTTAAAAATTTTTAAATAAAATTTTGCCTGTTTTTAATTTAACTTTTTATTAGATGATTTGTCACTGAATATTATTAAAATATTTTCTGTTATATTTGATTGAATGATTTTACCTGTATTTTTAATGTTCATTTTAATAAATTAATTATTTAACTAATGATTTAATCATGAATTGTGGTTTTTTTATGTTATATAGCTATCTAACTACAATATCCATGGAAAAATGACCTTGGCAAATGCTTCAAACGTTTTTAACAAGAATTTTTAAAAAGGTCGATTTTTGAGGCCAAAAAAATTGAAAATTTGCAATAAATTTAATTTTTTATCGTCCGGATTTTCTTTTAATTTTAGTATGTCATTATCTAAGTCCTACTTGTACTACTAATATTGGGGCTATATGCGAGACTTGTTTCAATGCACTGTATATATCTGATATATGAGAAAATATTAAACTCGCCCAAATTCTTTCAGGCTGATGAGTGAGGCTGCCTCTCCGGTGAGATGTCCTGGCGACACCCGCAATTGCCCCGCTGTCTGGAACTGCGCCTGCGGCACCTACAAGGACGCATCCAACTGCTACAGCTTCTACAACAAGGTAAAACTTCTTGAAATCAATGCATGATCTTTTTTTTTTATTGAATTTCTCTTATTATATTTTTGAAAGGGGTTATATAAGTTAGGTTTTTTTCTTTTGGCATGAAATTTCTGGAGCCGCAGGCAACTTGATATAAAAAGAATGAAATAAATTAATTTTTAACAAAAAAGAAACAGACTTAAAAAATGCGCCTAAAAGTAAGAAATAATTTTTATCCAAAAAACAATACTACTTTTTAACATAATTTTTGAAGTCGAAACACTTTTACAATAAATTAACATTCCTCGCTAACATTAAAAAAAGAACACGTAATTAGCATATAACATAAGATAAAAGAAAATTTACAATTAAAGGCACAATATAGTACTTAACTGTTTTCTTTTCTTAATATAATAAGAAAAGGCTTAAACGCCTTGTTTTTTTGGAAAACAGAAACATGTCGAGCAGTCTTATGAAAATTAATTTAAAAAGAAAGACTATTATAGCCATATATTATAATATAATAAACATTTTAATTGTTAGCGAGGAATGTTAATTTATTGTGAAAGTGTTTCGACTTCAAAAATTATGTTAAAAAGTAGTATTGTTTTTTGGATAAAAATTATTTCTCACTTTTGTAGTCAGTTTCTTTTTTGTTAAAAATTTATTTATTATAGCAAATTTCCAAAAAAATTTTGGAGGGTGGGACCCCCAGATTCCCCTGATGGTTCTTGGAACTCGCTTAATCAAAACTTTTTTTAACATTAAGTTGGCTTCTTTCATTTAATATCAGATATTAAATTTTGAAAAGTCGTTAATTAAAAAATATTCAGGGTTTCGCTATCATTGGCAACAAATGGGGGGGGGGTCCACGAGCAAAACAGTTTGGGAACCACTGGCCTATAGTGATTACGATAGAATAATTTGGATGCCTTTTCATTATAAAAAGAAAGTTTATAGAATATCTAACTTCAGGTGTATACTGCTAATATTGGGGCTATTTGCAAGACTTGTTTCAATGTACTGTATATTTCTGATATATGAGAAAATAACCTGCCTGAACCTGCCGTATTTTGCCGTGCTCTTAATTGCGTGGAAAATTAAAATAAAAATTATGGTATGCAGCGAGACTCAATCTCGGGACCTTTGGGTTGGGAATCGCAACTCTTCCCGCTACACCACGATCCGCTTACAAGATGAGAATCTTATTAAATATATAAGTACATGTTAAAATTTTTAATCGCGATTTTCTCCAAAATTTCTGAAAGTTGCTTCTTAATATTTTCACAAATTGATGTCCTAGTCATGCACTACTTACACACCAAAAATGAACCAAATCTGTGATGACACGTTGGGATCCTCTCCTTGTTAGATAAAGTATTTAACACTAATTTTAATCTCTAAAACTAGTTTACTTTTTAGTGTCCTGGTGAGGCCTGCAGTCTTATAAGCAACCATTGCTGCTCCAAAGGTTTCCAAGCCTGTGATCCTGCAATTTAAATATATAAAAGGCATGGCACTTTTCCTGCCCATCATCATCATCATCATCATCTAGGACTTTTTTTTGTTGATTTAGATATCAACTTGGTGTTTTTTGTGAACTGATAATTTTTTAAGTGTAATGATTGTTTGAGGTTTTCTCTAATGTTGTTTTCTAAAAGGAGCTTTGTCTCAGTGTTTCCCCCTGTATTGGCAGAAGTGGTTGAGATAGGTCAATTGTTAGGAAAATTCGGTTCTCCCACTTCTAGAGGGAATCAAACCTTTGTGTTTAGTGTATGAGTTTTTAGTTCTTTGTTGGCCACTAGTTTTAGGCTGTATTTATGCTAATTACAGTGTAAAGCATAAATATGGCCTACCTCGAACTTTCGATCTCCTGTTCAACCACTTTCTATGCTACCCAATCTAAGTATCTCTTGTGTTAATCTGCATATTATTTTTGCTTTATTAAACGTTAGTTTAACTTTTAAATTTGTGTTGAGTCATTTATTTGAAAGCTTCCATACTCTGCAAGTTGAATTTAATTTTTAACTGATAATTTTTTTACTGGGGTTTGGTTTGAAATCCTGTCAATCATTAACGTGCCAGATAATTTGCCTGTCATTTCATTTGCACTAGATAATAATCTGTTGCATTTTTGAAATATGAGGGGGCTTAATATTTTAGGTTTGGGTGGTTGTATAGAGCTGCATCCCACGATCCCTGGATTTGATCATAAAGGGGGGCTAACCCCGAAAATGTGACCTACTAAAAAAAGTAGCAAGTGGCTGCTTATAAACCTTCGTCAAGTAAGAGACACAGAAAGTACACCCAGGGCAAGGCTGGAATTGAACCGATGATGGGTGTTATTTCAGGTTTAGTGAATCCCATAGGAATAGAAAATCTCCATAGAATGTTCATTTCTTTTTTTTTCTTTTTTTGTTATTGTGTTTTCTTTTCGTCTTTGTTTTTCTTTTGGTCTTTGTGTTTTTTCTTTTGGTCTTTGTGTTTTTTCTTTTGGTCTTTGTGTTTTTTCTTTTGGTCTTTGTTTTGTTTCTTTTGGTCTTTTTTTTCGTCTTTGATTTTTCTTTTTGTCTTTGATTTTTCTTTTTGTCTTTGATTTTTCTTTTTGTCTTTGATTTTTCTTTTTGTCTTTGATTTTTCTTTTCGTCTTTGATTTTTCTTTTCGTCTTTGATTTTTCTTTTCGTCTTTGATTTTTCTTTTCGTCTTTGATTTTTCTTTTCGTCTTTGATTTTTCTTTTCGTCTTTGATTTTTCTTTTCGTCTTTGATTTTTCTTTTCGTCTTTGATTTTTCTTTTCGTCTTTGATTTTTCTTTTCGTCTTTGATTTTTCTTTTCGTCTTTGATTTTTCTTTTCGTCTTTGATTTTTCTTTTCGTCTTTGATTTTTCTTTTCGTCTTTGATTTTTCTTTTCGTCTTTGATTTTTTTTCTTTTCGTCTTTGATTTTTTTTCTTTTCGTCTTTGATTTTTTTTCTTTTCGTCTTTGATTTTTTTTCTTTTCGTCTTTGATTTTTTTTCTTTTCGTCTTTGATTTTTTTTCTTTTCCTCTTTGATTTTTTTTCTTTTCGTCTTTGATTTTTTTTCTTTTCGTCTTTGATTTTTTTTCTTTTCGTCTTTGATTTTTTTTCTTTTCGTCTTTGATTTTTTTTCTTTTCGTCTTTGATTTTTTTTCTTTTCGTCTTTGATTTTTTTTCTTTTCGTCTTTGATTTTTTTTCTTTTCGTCTTTGTTTTTTTTCTTTTCGTGTTTCAGAGTTGCAACTGGCTTCTAAAAGTGATTATTTTAAAGGGCTTGCTGACTATGCCTACTATTTTTGTTAAAAAGTGATCGAAAGCGACTAATTTAGACTCTTCTGCAACTATTTATTAAATTTAGTGAATATTTTACCCCTTGTGGCTCGACCACGATTTCGGTGTTCATTTTGCTTGTGAACTCAATGAATGACGTCATAGCTATGATCTGATGATTTTCCCCTGTAATGAGATTTGTGGTAAGAGGAAATAGTAAGAAACAAGTCTGAAAATAACAAGGTGAGTTACATTCTTTTTTTTTTTCATTTCAACCCGTCTTTTCGTCTTTGTGTTTTTTCTTTTGGTCTTTGGTTTTTTCTTTTCGTCTTTGTGTTTTTCTTCTTTTCGTCTTTGTGTTTTTCTTCTTTTCGTCTTTGTGTTTTTCTTCTTTTCGTCTTTGTGTTTTTCTTCTTTTCGTCTTTGTGTTTTTCTTCTTTTCGTCTTTGTGTTTTTCTTCTTTTCGTCTTTGTGTTTTTCTTCTTTTCGTCTTTGTGTTTTTCTTTTCGGTCTTTGTGTTTTTCTTTCGGTCTTTGTGTTTTTCTTTCGGTCTTTGTGTTTTTCTTTCGGTCTTTGTGTTTTTCTTTCGGTCTTGGTTTTTTTTCTTTCCGTCTTTGTTTTTTCTTTTTCTGTTTTTTCTTTTTTATATTTTTTTTTCTTTTTCTGTTTTATATTTTTTTTTGCTTTTTCTTTTTTTTGCTTTTTCTTTTTTTTGCTTTTTCTTTTTTTTGCTTTTTATTTTTTTTGCTTTTTATTTTTTTACTCCTCAACTCCTCAACTCCTCAACTCCTCAACTCCTCAACTCCTCAACTCCTCAACTCCTCAACTCCTCAACTCCTCAACTCCTCAACTCCTCAACTCCTCAACTCCTCAACTCCTCAACTCCTCAACTCCTCAACTCCTCAACTCCTCAACTCCTCAACTCCTCAACTCCTCAACTCCTCAACTCCTCAACTCCTCAACTCCTCAACTCCTCAACTCCTCAACTCCTCAACTCCTCAACTCCTCAACTCCTCAACTCCTCAACTCCTCAACTCCTCAACTCCTCAACTCCTCAACTCCTCAACTCCTCAACTCCTCAACTCCTCAACTCCTCAACTCCTCAACTCCTCAACTCCTCAACTCCTCAACTCCTCAACTCCTCAACTCCTCAACTCCTCAACTCCTCAACTCCTCAACTCCTCAACTCCTCAACTCCTCAACTCCTCAACTCCTCAACTCCTCAACTCCTCAACTCCTCAACTCCTCAACTCCTCAACTCCTCAACTCCTCAACTCCTCAACTCCTCAACTCCTCAACTCCTCAACTCCTCAACTCCTCAACTCCTCAACTCCTCAACTCCTCAACTCCTCAACTCCTCAACTCCTCAACTCCTCAACTCCTCAACTCCTCAACTCCTCAACTCCTCAACTCCTCAACTCCTCAACTCCTCAACTCCTCAACTCCTCAACTCCTCAACTCCTCAACTCCTCAACTCCTCAACTCCTCAACTCCTCAACTCCTCAACTCCTCAACTCCTCAACTCCTCAACTCCTCAACTCCTCAACTCCTCAACTCCTCAACTCCTCAACTCCTCAACTCCTCAACTCCTCAACTCCTCAACTCCTCAACTCCTCAACTCCTCAACTCCTCAACTCCTCAACTCCTCAACTCCTCAACTCCTCAACTCCTCAACTCCTCAACTCCTCAACTCCTCAACTCCTCAACTCCTCAACTCCTCAACTCCTCAACTCCTCAACTCCTCAACTCCTCAACTCCTCAACTCCTCAACTCCTCAACTCCTCAACTCCTCAACTCCTCAACTCCTCAACTCCTCAACTCCTCAACTCCTCAACTCCTCAACTCCTCAACTCCTCAACTCCTCAACTCCTCAACTCCTCAACTCCTCAACTCCTCAACTCCTCAACTCCTCAACTCCTCAACTCCTCAACTCCTCAACTCCTCAACTCCTCAACTCCTCAACTCCTCAACTCCTCAACTCCTCAACTCCCTTGGACTTAGAGATCGGGGCTGGGGTTCTCGAGCGTTCCTCCCTGCTTAGTGGGCTTTTCGCGCGAAAAGGCCCACTAAGCAGGGAGCCTCCTTGCTCTCGAACCCTGGTTGCCGGTGGGTCACTTAGAGATCGGGGCTGGGGTTCTCGAGCGTTCCTCCCTGCTTAGTGGGCTTTTCGCGCGAAAAGGCCCACTAAGCAGGGAGCCTCCTTGCTCTCGAACCCTGGTTGCCGGTGGGTCACTTAGAGATCGGGGCTGGGGTTCTCGAGCGTTCCTCCCTGCTTAGTGGGCTTTTCGCGCGAAAAGGCCCACTAAGCAGGGAGCCTCCTTGCTCTCGAACCCTGGTTGCCGGTGGGTCACTTAGAGATCGGGGCTGGGGTTCTCGAGCGTTCCTCCCTGCTTAGTGGGCTTTTCGCGCGAAAAGGCCCACTAAGCAGGGAGCCTCCTTGCTCTCGAACCCTGGTTGCCGGTGGGTCACTTAGAGATCGGGGCTGGGGTTCTCGAGCGTTCCTCCCTGCTTAGTGGGCTTTTCGCGCGAAAAGGCCCACTAAGCAGGGAGCCTCCTTGCTCTCGAACCCTGGTTGCCGGTGGGTCACTTAGAGATCGGGGCTGGGGTTCTCGAGCGTTCCTCCCTGCTTAGTGGGCTTTTCGCGCGAAAAGGCCCACTAAGCAGGGAGCCTCCTTGCTCTCGAACCCTGGTTGCCGGTGGGTCACTTAGAGATCGGGGCTGGGGTTCTCGAGCGTTCCTCCCTGCTTAGTGGGCTTTTCGCGCGAAAAGGCCCACTAAGCAGGGAGCCTCCTTGCTCTCGAACCCTGGTTGCCGGTGGGTCACTTAGAGATCGGGGCTGGGGTTCTCGAGCGTTCCTCCCTGCTTAGTGGGCTTTTCGCGCGAAAAGGCCCACTAAGCAGGGAGCCTCCTTGCTCTCGAACCCTGGTTGCCGGTGGGTCACTTAGAGATCGGGGCTGGGGTTCTCGAGCGTTCCTCCCTGCTTAGTGGGCTTTTCGCGCGAAAAGGCCCACTAAGCAGGGAGCCTCCTTGCTCTCGAACCCTGGTTGCCGGTGGGTCACTTAGAGATCGGGGCTGGGGTTCTCGAGCGTTCCTCCCTGCTTAGTGGGCTTTTCGCGCGAAAAGGCCCACTAAGCAGGGAGCCTCCTTGCTCTCGAACCCTGGTTGCCGGTGGGTCACTTAGAGATCGGGGCTGGGGTTCTCGAGCGTTCCTCCCTGCTTAGTGGGCTTTTCGCGCGAAAAGGCCCACTAAGCAGGGAGCCTCCTTGCTCTCGAACCCTGGTTGCCGGTGGGTCACTTAGAGATCGGGGCTGGGGTTCTCGAGCGTTCCTCCCTGCTTAGTGGGCTTTTCGCGCGAAAAGGCCCACTAAGCAGGGAGCCTCCTTGCTCTCGAACCCTGGTTGCCGGTGGGTCACTTAGAGATCGGGGCTGGGGTTCTCGAGCGTTCCTCCCTGCTTAGTGGGCTTTTCGCGCGAAAAGGCCCACTAAGCAGGGAGCCTCCTTGCTCTCGAACCCTGGTTGCCGGTGGGTCACTTAGAGATCGGGGCTGGGGTTCTCGAGCGTTCCTCCCTGCTTAGTGGGCTTTTCGCGCGAAAAGGCCCACTAAGCAGGGAGCCTCCTTGCTCTCGAACCCTGGTTGCCGGTGGGTCACTTAGAGATCGGGGCTGGGGTTCTCGAGCGTTCCTCCCTGCTTAGTGGGCTTTTCGCGCGAAAAGGCCCACTAAGCAGGGAGCCTCCTTGCTCTCGAACCCTGGTTGCCGGTGGGTCACTTAGAGATCGGGGCTGGGGTTCTCGAGCGTTCCTCCCTGCTTAGTGGGCTTTTCGCGCGAAAAGGCCCACTAAGCAGGGAGCCTCCTTGCTCTCGAACCCTGGTTGCCGGTGGGTCACTTAGAGATCGGGGCTGGGGTTCTCGAGCGTTCCTCCCTGCTTAGTGGGCTTTTCGCGCGAAAAGGCCCACTAAGCAGGGAGCCTCCTTGCTCTCGAACCCTGGTTGCCGGTGGGTCACTTAGAGATCGGGGCTGGGGTTCTCGAGCGTTCCTCCCTGCTTAGTGGGCTTTTCGCGCGAAAAGGCCCACTAAGCAGGGAGCCTCCTTGCTCTCGAACCCTGGTTGCCGGTGGGTCACTTAGAGATCGGGGCTGGGGTTCTCGAGCGTTCCTCCCTGCTTAGTGGGCTTTTCGCGCGAAAAGGCCCACTAAGCAGGGAGCCTCCTTGCTCTCGAACCCTGGTTGCCGGTGGGTCACTTAGAGATCGGGGCTGGGGTTCTCGAGCGTTCCTCCCTGCTTAGTGGGCTTTTCGCGCGAAAAGGCCCACTAAGCAGGGAGCCTCCTTGCTCTCGAACCCTGGTTGCCGGTGGGTCACTTAGAGATCGGGGCTGGGGTTCTCGAGCGTTCCTCCCTGCTTAGTGGGCTTTTCGCGCGAAAAGGCCCACTAAGCAGGGAGCCTCCTTGCTCTCGAACCCTGGTTGCCGGTGGGTCACTTAGAGATCGGGGCTGGGGTTCTCGAGCGTTCCTCCCTGCTTAGTGGGCTTTTCGCGCGAAAAGGCCCACTAAGCAGGGAGCCTCCTTGCTCTCGAACCCTGGTTGCCGGTGGGTCACTTAGAGATCGGGGCTGGGGTTCTCGAGCGTTCCTCCCTGCTTAGTGGGCTTTTCGCGCGAAAAGGCCCACTAAGCAGGGAGCCTCCTTGCTCTCGAACCCTGGTTGCCGGTGGGTCACTTAGAGATCGGGGCTGGGGTTCTCGAGCGTTCCTCCCTGCTTAGTGGGCTTTTCGCGCGAAAAGGCCCACTAAGCAGGGAGCCTCCTTGCTCTCGAACCCTGGTTGCCGGTGGGTCACTTAGAGATCGGGGCTGGGGTTCTCGAGCGTTCCTCCCTGCTTAGTGGGCTTTTCGCGCGAAAAGGCCCACTAAGCAGGGAGCCTCCTTGCTCTCGAACCCTGGTTGCCGGTGGGTCACTTAGAGATCGGGGCTGGGGTTCTCGAGCGTTCCTCCCTGCTTAGTGGGCTTTTCGCGCGAAAAGGCCCACTAAGCAGGGAGCCTCCTTGCTCTCGAACCCTGGTTGCCGGTGGGTCACTTAGAGATCGGGGCTGGGGTTCTCGAGCGTTCCTCCCTGCTTAGTGGGCTTTTCGCGCGAAAAGGCCCACTAAGCAGGGAGCCTCCTTGCTCTCGAACCCTGGTTGCCGGTGGGTCACTTAGAGATCGGGGCTGGGGTTCTCGAGCGTTCCTCCCTGCTTAGTGGGCTTTTCGCGCGAAAAGGCCCACTAAGCAGGGAGCCTCCTTGCTCTCGAACCCTGGTTGCCGGTGGGTCACTTAGAGATCGGGGCTGGGGTTCTCGAGCGTTCCTCCCTGCTTAGTGGGCTTTTCGCGCGAAAAGGCCCACTAAGCAGGGAGCCTCCTTGCTCTCGAACCCTGGTTGCCGGTGGGTCACTTAGAGATCGGGGCTGGGGTTCTCGAGCGTTCCTCCCTGCTTAGTGGGCTTTTCGCGCGAAAAGGCCCACTAAGCAGGGAGCCTCCTTGCTCTCGAACCCTGGTTGCCGGTGGGTCACTTAGAGATCGGGGCTGGGGTTCTCGAGCGTTCCTCCCTGCTTAGTGGGCTTTTCGCGCGAAAAGGCCCACTAAGCAGGGAGCCTCCTTGCTCTCGAACCCTGGTTGCCGGTGGGTCACTTAGAGATCGGGGCTGGGGTTCTCGAGCGTTCCTCCCTGCTTAGTGGGCTTTTCGCGCGAAAAGGCCCACTAAGCAGGGAGCCTCCTTGCTCTCGAACCCTGGTTGCCGGTGGGTCACTTAGAGATCGGGGCTGGGGTTCTCGAGCGTTCCTCCCTGCTTAGTGGGCTTTTCGCGCGAAAAGGCCCACTAAGCAGGGAGCCTCCTTGCTCTCGAACCCTGGTTGCCGGTGGGTCACTTAGAGATCGGGGCTGGGGTTCTCGAGCGTTCCTCCCTGCTTAGTGGGCTTTTCGCGCGAAAAGGCCCACTAAGCAGGGAGCCTCCTTGCTCTCGAACCCTGGTTGCCGGTGGGTCACTTAGAGATCGGGGCTGGGGTTCTCGAGCGTTCCTCCCTGCTTAGTGGGCTTTTCGCGCGAAAAGGCCCACTAAGCAGGGAGCCTCCTTGCTCTCGAACCCTGGTTGCCGGTGGGTCACTTAGAGATCGGGGCTGGGGTTCTCGAGCGTTCCTCCCTGCTTAGTGGGCTTTTCGCGCGAAAAGGCCCACTAAGCAGGGAGCCTCCTTGCTCTCGAACCCTGGTTGCCGGTGGGTCACTTAGAGATCGGGGCTGGGGTTCTCGAGCGTTCCTCCCTGCTTAGTGGGCTTTTCGCGCGAAAAGGCCCACTAAGCAGGGAGCCTCCTTGCTCTCGAACCCTGGTTGCCGGTGGGTCACTTAGAGATCGGGGCTGGGGTTCTCGAGCGTTCCTCCCTGCTTAGTGGGCTTTTCGCGCGAAAAGGCCCACTAAGCAGGGAGCCTCCTTGCTCTCGAACCCTGGTTGCCGGTGGGTCACTTAGAGATCGGGGCTGGGGTTCTCGAGCGTTCCTCCCTGCTTAGTGGGCTTTTCGCGCGAAAAGGCCCACTAAGCAGGGAGCCTCCTTGCTCTCGAACCCTGGTTGCCGGTGGGTCACTTAGAGATCGGGGCTGGGGTTCTCGAGCGTTCCTCCCTGCTTAGTGGGCTTTTCGCGCGAAAAGGCCCACTAAGCAGGGAGCCTCCTTGCTCTCGAACCCTGGTTGCCGGTGGGTCACTTAGAGATCGGGGCTGGGGTTCTCGAGCGTTCCTCCCTGCTTAGTGGGCTTTTCGCGCGAAAAGGCCCACTAAGCAGGGAGCCTCCTTGCTCTCGAACCCTGGTTGCCGGTGGGTCACTTAGAGATCGGGGCTGGGGTTCTCGAGCGTTCCTCCCTGCTTAGTGGGCTTTTCGCGCGAAAAGGCCCACTAAGCAGGGAGCCTCCTTGCTCTCGAACCCTGGTTGCCGGTGGGTCACTTA